>CM073768.1:35378353-35525853 GCA_037158775.1 Hetaerina titia | reverse complement strand
GCCTTACGAGGGGATGTCCCATGACCCCCTCTCTCCCCGGATTAGAGCCCATGTGATTTTTTTCTTTGCGGATACTTTAAAGCCGAGGTTTACAAAGTTCAACCAAAGACTTTGGAATGAATCTCTTAAGAAAGCAATTACAGACGTCATCGCTGGAATAACGCAAGATAGGCTAAAAAGAATTTTCTAAAATCTTTTCGGAAGACTCAGCAAGTGCATCGCTCACCAAGGTCGTCACCTGGATGAAATAATGTTCAAAGCCTGATGAAAACAAAATGGCATTGGATTTACTTTTCAGAAAGAAACACTTCCTTCATTAACTTGATTGATTTTTTTATAATTCACCAGTAAAATCAGGGAGTCTATTCTGTCTCATCCTGTGCACGGAGGATGCCTTTGGCAAAACTAGATCAATATAAGTTGATATAAACGCAAAGTTATTTGATACTTTCTTGTGAATAATAACAAAGAGTGTGCTGACTAATGGGGAGGCGGAGGGCTGGATTTAAAGTGAATGCCTTAATCATCAAGAAAATGTGGAAATAGAAAGGATTAGAATAAAAAATGAATTATATATTATAGAATCATTCCTACAATGAATCCAGATGAGTTCTTCAATGGCAACGTCAAATTCGGAATTCGGAAAATGGACAAGGAAAGATCGCCAAGAAATCTGCTAAAAAGTTCACCACCAGGAAGAAGGAAATGCAAATGGCTAAGGAAACATGGGCAGTGCATAAAGAGCCTAATTGATGAAGAATCGAGGATTTGAAGATGAAGATTGCAAAGTCCAAGAAGACTGGAGAGTAGGATTGTTGGGCAAGCCCTTGAAAGTAGAAATGCCCTTACAAGTAAGAGTAATGTAACGAAAAGTTTTGAACTGATATTACTCCATAATCAGGTACAATACAATCGATATTGTAATGCTTGTACATTAAATCAAGAAATATAGCTGAAAGGAGAGCGGGGATCGATCAGGACTCAAAGAACAATGACAGTGAAATGGGGAAATGAGTGCAAATATTTTGGGGGGGTGGGGAGAGAAAGGGTGTAACAAAGTTAGAAGAGGTATCGGAACTTATCGGAATGGATAGATCCATGGAAAGGTTGAACGCCATGAGTTAAACAGAATGCCACATTTGGATAGCAATTTAAGTCTTTTAGAAGACCCTGTTGCCTAAAATATGCTCACTCCGCCCGCCATATTATAGACAACCACTCACTATTGACCCCGCGTAAAATTTGGATTGGCTAGTTTAAAATTATTTCATTTGAATATGTATAAACGGAAACCTAAAGATATGTGTGTTACAATTTTTAAAATCTATTTTTAGAAAAAAGTATGCCAACTTTTCAAAAATAGTTTCCTTCGAAAAGGAAACCAGTAAGAATATTTACAGTTGACTGTGAGATAATTGTATCCAGAGCTCTTACGACTTAGATGTGCAATATATTTCAAGGGTTATTACTTAGGGGATACCAATTATCGTGATTGTACATTAATTTTTCAAAGGCAAAATTCAGCTGCTATTTCTAATAGAGTGTGATTTATAAATGATCCTCCTTTTGATAACGCTGTCCATTATAGCTTTGTGCTACTACTTCAAATCATTTAAACGCATTGATTCCGCAAACTTTCTTGGACTCCGCAACTCTCGTCTTGGAGCTCAGGATATCGGGAACCAACTTAAATGATTCTGTCAGTTGACTGCCATAAGTAACGACGATCAATCTCGTTCTATTTCACTTTCCAACGCGACTCGAAGTCCTACTTCTCTTTCTACTGTGACTTACTTGAAAACTTATCTTTAGTCATCCTTACACACGATATCGCTTCTAGAGACGCGCGTACGACGACTTGAAATATCCTATTGCGGACATTATTTATCATGCTGTATTAAGGGCAAGTATTTTCCATTCTACCTTGTAGATTGAAGTTTTCATTGTGTATTCCAGATTCCCATTTATGCCAAATTCTATTATTGTCTGCAACGACGCTTATTGTCACCTCGTTTACTCTCCGTTAAGCATTCCTCCTTTGTTGGCAATAAACAAGACTTCAACACAACTCGCTCCTGATTGTATTATTGGGGTTTTATTATTATGATAAGGGAATAGCGCAGTGTGCCCTCCACTCTTTGTCGTACAATTTATTGCACTATTTTCACATGATTTCCATAAAATTAGACGCGAAGCTGAACGAAAACCTAGTAAATGTGGGAAAGGCCTTCAGTAACATAAACAAAATATCTGGATCTATCCGTTTTTCAGTATAAACTCAATAGTTCCTCCATAATATCCCAGCCTATAGTCGGAAGATGACATGATGATTTTATTATGATCAGACCAAACCAAATAACTCCACCATTTCAAACCAAAATATTACAGAACAAACCAGGCATAAGACTAAACAAACTATAATTATAATCATTGATAACCACGGTATTTGGGGATCGGGATGGCGCGGAGGCTAACATACAGCCTTCCCACCGGGAGGGCCCGGGTTCGAATCCCGAAGGCGACAGATAATTTTCAGTGGTATCCCGATCCCTACTTTAGGTGTTTGAGGAGAGCACTTGGACGTATTTGAAGACTTTGACGTTAACTGCGGACCCCTTGGAGCCTTTTGACAAGAGTAGGCTAATGTCAACGCCGGGTTTCTCTCCACCCTTCCTTTCCCAACCATCCCTAATGGCATCCCTTAGCTGTTGGTTGCCTCCTCGAAATACTGTTACTTCTACCACGGTAATTAATTTCATGGTTGTGGCTTCAGATGGCTGATTTAGATCGCACCTTATACATTGAGCCTCCATGATACATGAAATTCACACATTAAGAGGATAATAAGAAGGATCAAGTATTTCCCAGTATCAGAATTTGATTTCCCACAAATATTATACATGGCACCAAAAAAAATCTTACACCTTGGGTGACACTGTGGGGGGGTCCAAAGTCACCGGGATTCAAACCAGGGTCATCCAATCAACAACCGAAGCCCAACAGGATAACACGTTCCATTATTCCATATGCATCATGAGTTTAATCGTTTGACTGAAAGCTGTATTACGGAGGTTCCGTAACGATATCAGCTTTATGTCATGTTGATAATTTTTCCAAAATTACAAGTTCTAAGTTCACTCTATCAAATGGAGATGATAAAATGAGCTCTTATCATATTTTTTCATAGAAAGAGAAATATGAAAAACCAAGATTTGAATACGTAATCTTATGGAGGACTACTACCGAAATAGTGGTTTAATGGTGCTGAGACACATGCCTTTATCAAGTAAAACTTATATTATGTGCAAAATAACTTAATAGTTGTAAGGAAATTAGCATACTATATTAGCACTTAGGCATCTTTATTCAACGATATTATTAATTTTCGGGTATGTACAATCGAAAGCGCTTGGTTATAAAAATTGACATCTCAGAACTAGTCGAAAATAATTTTCAGAGCAGGCCTCAAAGATTAATACAAGCCTCTTACGTAGAATTCCTTAAAAGCTGTACATTCATATCATGTACGTCGATGAAAGTACGCATGAATGAGCGCTACTTTACTTTTTATCAGAATTAATCAATACATTACCTATGGTGACGGATTGACTTGTGCAGATGGGATTCAACCTCATTGCGTTAAATCAATGCATGCAGTTGATTGCGGTCATGTGAAACCATCCGCAGAACTCATGACGTGCGTTGTGAACGACTAATAATAATGTCGGAATGAGTCATTTCATTCGCTGCAACCGTGGAGCCAACGGTGAAGCCAATTTCTGTGAGCGGTCGATAGAACTAATTCACTACGTACATTCCTATTCCGTCCCGCGAAAGTTTCAACGTCCGCGGTTTTCCTCACCCTCGGGGAACATGGGAAGGGGGGCCCTCGAGGGGTCATAAAGAAGGAGGTCCCCTCCCCCTTCCTCAAGTCCCCCGGAGCTATATCATTAGAAGCGCATTGTTACTGCCATGATAGGGCGAGAATCTGCTGCAAGCGGGAGAACGAAGTGGGTCGCCGAAATTATTTAGAAAATTCGCAACGTACCCAAGGGGGTTCGGATTCGCCCCCGAATCGGAAGAAATGAGGACGGATGACTGAAGGGAAGCGCACGCTGTGTTTATTCTGGGAACGAAATAAAGTTGAACGGCGAACTCAACGAATACGAAGACGCCCAAAATGCGCTGCCTTAGAGCGATGAGCACTCGACTACATGTGGCCTAAAGTTGAAAGTTTCAAAGAGGCATAACGAAAGAGGAGGGCACCACATTGAAAAATACGGACACAAGACGCACTCATACGTATATGGGTGTGTGTGTGTGTAAGACACCATATTTATATGAAATAATAAAATTAAATTGTCAATGACCATAGTCAGGTTGTTGTATCGTTGATATTCTCGAGAGTGGGAATCTTCTGCTTGTGAAATATTGCATCCAGCAAGAAAAAAAAGAAGAGAAACATTTGCCGGTCACACGTTGACTACCATGTTTTTTTACGACTCTCTTCAGAGTGCATAACTTTTATTTATTCACCTGTCAAACTGGCCGTGTATGTACGTGTACTCCTTCCTATTACATTCTGTAGAATTAAAACTTGAGTGCTTAAGTATAAAATTAATATGAAACATGAGGTTCGGGGAAAATAGAGAGCGGTGAAATTTAGAGAGATAATAATGATGAAATCTTATCGCTCCTATGAATTACTACCTATATCAAGTATAAGCTATTGTCAGAACAGTATTTTCAAATACACTATTGACCCGATATCAATCCTCTAAGAATTCTTTCATATAGTTTGCACTGAGATAATTTCATAGGTCTACATCAAAATTCGACTAAGGTACAACCTTTTCTATTTTCAAAATCAAATGGTTAAAGAATTTCCATCCTGCATAACGTTGACATTAATGAGAACCCTATTAAACTATTTAGGACATTTTTTCCATCTTTCATGAGCATATTACGTCGGTTTTGAAAGGAACCATGTAATTTTAAGCATTCATTTCAGCAGCGATGTAGTTTAGCTGGGTGACATTCTCTTTCATAGAACAGGATTAAAACAAGTGCCATTGAGTTTCAATGTCGAAAGATATTTCTCAAGCGCCGAAGTGAATTACGACAAAATTGTCATGAGAATAAGAAACCGAGGGACGGACAATATTCGGACACAGTTTTTCATCCGGCATCGGAACTTTCAGTTTTATCTCGGGGGACTGAATTAATTTTTTCTGCACGAAAATCTCCCACGGACTGACTTCTTCATACGGGAAATTAAGAAATGTCTGACTCAACCTGTTGGGAAGAAATCATTTTACGACACCCGAACAAAAGATAAGCAAACAAATAAATTGACTTTTTTTTTAATTTGAAAGAGGCAGTGATGCAATTAGTTTGATGTATTTAGCGTTCAGCGCAATTTTTTAAATATTGATGGAAATCTAAAGAAATGAAATATTGAAACTTATGTATGACAATCAAAACACCTTGCACACAATAAATTTCTATGGGGTATTAAGTTTTCTTTTATCATGATCAGATAATGACTCTATTCGAGAGATGGTTATTTAATTTTTTTTTAATTGCTAAACACTAAAAAGTCAATAAGATAAAACAAATTAACGTGTATAATTGGAAAAATGCGGTAGGGAAATGGGTGTTTCGTCCAATCATTATTTCACGTGGAGAAGCTAATTAAGATAGCGATAAAAATCCTTTCTGCACGCGGGATATGATTCTACTAAAATACTTTTGTTTCTTGGTCAACTATCTTAACAACGTACCTAACGATATCAGCAACTTCCGATTAGTGGGCCTCTGTTAAACGAGGCTTCTCCATCCGCCCAAAAGGGTAAGGGTTTAATTCGAAAAAGCTGCCTTCTTCCGAACTACCCGTCTTAGATGTGTTCACTTAATTTCCTCACGCACGCCAACTAATAATGTGCGCATGCCCGTGCAGCTGGAGCTACATATGCACTAACTCGCGTGATTTGTGACGAAACCGCGTCCGGCAGCGTCGCTCGTACCGTTACCTTTTAATGCGTTTTCCGGTCCTCTCATGTTTTTTTTCCGCTTGTCCTCCTTCTCCTCGTAAAACGAAAACGACTCCGCTATTCAATTTTCACGGACCCCGCCCCTGAAGCACTTTCCAGTCCCACTTTCTTTCACTGGAGGGAGTTGGCGATGGATGTACGGAAGCCAGAGAGATTATAAGTCCTCTTTTTTTCAACTCTCCCCTCCCCCCTCACCTCCTGCCCCAAAAAAAACTGGTTTTGCTCCAGGCCAGAGGGAGCGAGGAGCCAAACTCCGGTGATATCTTTACGAGGCTCTCCAGCAGCTAGCTAGTGCGCTTTTTCGTCCACAGATGGCGCGATATGATTTTTGAAGATGTAAAATATTATAGTTGACCGGTTGAGACGAAATTTTTCGATGTATGAGTCGATGAAAAGGTTAATCATTACTTTTAACGTACACAAAAAAATGCCGAGACCGTTCCCTGAAGAGGTCTGCTTTAGAGGCGAAACATCTGGTGTCTTTTCATTTAAAAAATCAAGTTTACGGTCACGGAATTTTTTGTTTACATTGATTCACGACCGTTACTACGTTACTTGTACGTTTAAATAACTTTTAACCTTTCCGGATTAGATGAAATCGCTAGAAATAATTATACCCGAGATTATTTGTGATTATACTTTCTTAAGCATATAATAAGAACCAATGATTGTGCATAGGTAATATTTTCTGCCACCGCTATCTCTGTTAATTTGTTCCTACAATGAGCGTCCACCCTACATTCGAAGAGAAAAATTAACAAAGCACTTTTCTCAGTTTACGTATTTTATTATACAGCAAAACATCTTGTCTGAGTAGTAGTCTCTCAAGGCATTCATTATTCGTCCAATTAAAATTTTTAATTGAATGCATTGTTAAAAATGCCTAGGAAAATATTTCACGAGTCATGCACCTCCATCTACAAATTTTTATAAACTGCTTCCACCTTCGTTCTTCAAGTGTCTCCTCTATCCGTTAACTAAACATCGATTAGCTATAGACCAAAGAAAAATGTTGAGAAATCAAAAGCAATGCCAAATATAGTATACCTTGACTTAGATAATGGCACCCTGTCCACACGGTCAATGGGGTTGAATACAACAGTCACAATCACTAAAAATCCCTTTTTCAAAATCTGATTTTACACCTAAAAGTTCCGTGATGAAATACGAAAGCAAGAGAGAAAACCATTGATTTCTTGTTGATTGTTCGAATGCCGAAATCCTCCTCCCAAATGTCCATGATGACTTAAGGGAATACGCACATTAGGGTAGAATTACATCACTTTTAACTCAGATTTCACTTAATATACACCCTTTCTTTGGAATAATGTTTGATATGCGTTAAGGAGTTCCAGCATTCACCCTCAAGAAGTATTTGTTTCTGGAACCAGTCGGACGAGTGTTTATACGAGTAATATAGTATACAGATATTTGTACCTAATTAAGAACAAAAAAGTACAAAAAATACAATAAATTGCTTGTGTCTGAATCGAAAAATGAGCGTTGAATAACTTTTTTTTGTAAATTTTTATTTATAATGTTAAACATTTTATCAGGTGCGTATTAATTACAGTGGCCGTGAAAAATATTTTTCAATGCTGGTAGTAAACTCTCGTAAAGAAAGATCCCTCTTATTTAAGGTTGGGCGTTATAACAATATATCGACAACATAACAAGTGGCTAGAGCATCCGCCCGGGAAGTGGAGAGATCCGGTGTTCAAGTCGCGGTCGAGGAAATACTTTTACACTCGTGGTCTGCTTGATTCCGCATTCCCCACCTCTCCTGTGTTCGTATTTCATGTGTCTTCCTGTCCCCCTTTACGTTTACCTATTTCTACGTGAATGAATATTTGTTCATCGTATGGCCGGATTTCGTGTTTTTTTTTATACATATTGGTACTTCATTGGCAGTCTATCAAAGTTTACTAGATGAAATGTTGACGTATCATTCACATAAAAGAAGATAACTCAAAGGGTGTGAATCAGCCATATCGCCAAATTCATTCATGTCGCAGTTACGTCCTGACATTGATGATAATTACGATTGGATGCATAAA
The DNA here is from genome assembly GCA_037158775.1 of Hetaerina titia. Classification (NCBI taxonomy): domain Eukaryota; kingdom Metazoa; phylum Arthropoda; class Insecta; order Odonata; family Calopterygidae; genus Hetaerina; species Hetaerina titia. Next base: position 35,517,743 of record CM073768.1, on the reverse strand, counting down.
ATATTATTATTAGGTAATCTACCGGTTAAGGTAGGTTTTTGGATGGACACAACTATCAAATAAACATTTTGTGACTCCCCACCCAGCAAACTAATCTATATCAGGTCCCGGATTTCGTGTGTGAATGTGTATTTGGCCAATGTGTTCGTCTCTTCTTCTGGCTATGCGTGTCATGAAACGCACTGCTCCTATCCTTTATGATGTTGTTATTGCTAACCTCTACTGTCCTTCCCTCTTGTTTGTGTGGTCTATTTCTCCTTTGGTGGGTGTAACAGATCCCTATCGCCATCTCTTGACCAAGTAATCGGAGCACTTTGGCGCTTTATAGTATCGCAGATCTCAGTGTGGATTAGGTTTTCTCGACAGCTCAAGTGGTTAGAGCATCCGCCCGGCAAGTGGAGAGATCCGGTGTTCAAGTCCCGGTCCAGGAAATTTTTTTACACTCGTGGCCTGCTTGATTCCGCCTTCCCCACCTCTCCTGTGTTCGTCCTTCATGTGTGTTCCTATCCCCTTTCTTTATATCTATTTCTATGTGAATGAATATATAAATATTTTTATACATATATATATATATACATGAATAAATAAATACATATATTTTTCTATATTTATTTATTTATTGGCTAGTAACTCATGGCAAAATAGAGGTTTTCATTCCCTTATGGACTCATTTTGAGTTGAAATTATTAGCAACGATGCTCACGTGACACTAATAGCACCCCTTATCCCTCCTCCACATTTTACTATATTTTCCCCACGAATACACACGCACCTCACCACCCTCTAATAAATTCACCCCCGATTCCGAAAACACTCAACCCTTCCCGCAGAACAGAAAGAAACGTCCCCCCGACCAATCTACATGATATGACGGGTCTCAGGCACGCCAACTTCCTTTCAAGTAGTCATTCCCCTCTCCTCTAATCCACTCCATGCGTGTACCATACCCTCCCTTCCTTTGCCGTCCGCTCCTGTGTAATTTTATTCACGGTGAAATATGCACGCACGCATACGCAAATATGCGAGTTCCACGTAAAAATACATTATTATTTTAAGTCCCTCTCGGTTTTGTCGGAACTCCCCTTTTGACGACCTCAGCACCGCGGCGTATATATCTTGAAAGGAAGGGTTATGGGGGAGGGTGTATCAGTAATTGCGCTCGTTTTGCGTGGACAAGCAGGATTGAATGAAAGAGTTTAAATACTACCCATGATATCGTGTATCTTTTTGATCTAGTGAATAAAACCTATGGGGTTTTTTTCTCTACGGACGATGGGGAAAAGCTGCCTTTCCCGTCTTGATTCAAGGGACAATTATCATAGTTATTTTGAGTTTTTTGTTCTATCTTAAGCAGCAGCCAACTCTTTGATGAGTCATGGTTGCAAAATTTTTCCGCAACATCTGAAGTGTTGCTAAAAAAGTTTATAACTTCATAAAATCTTTTTCAACAATGTGCCTGTTATCTCATATATTTAATACAACTTCACGAAATACATGTTCTTCCTAAATGAGGTAACATTTTGCTCCCTATCACGTATTTCGACGTCAGGATCTTTTCCTTTCATTCTGTCCATCATGTCCAATCCAATCGAACTGATCAGGGTAATAAGGCATTTATGTTGCCATCACCCCCTTACCCTTCCCTCTAACCCGCCTATCTCACTTTACAATATTTTTTGCAGACATACAGGCCTGTATCATGACCTCGTCAAACTCTATCCTTGCAAACTGTATCCTTATTCATTAATGATTTATGGAAACAATTTATGGCTATAACGCTAAGTATAAACACAAAGAAAATACGGAAACATTTATTTCGGAGCACAGCTCTCGCTGAATACCTCGAATACAAAATTTTTAAGAAAATAGGATTGTGGTAAAAACGATGTTTGAGATTCATACAGCTATGGAAGAGAAACGATTAAATACCTTGTACTGAAAGAAAAAAATATGGCTTTTCCCGCTACACATAATAATGATTGAAAAACACGGTTATTAATTAAGAAATTCTATTTCGTTTTAAATATATAATTTATAAACCTATTTCGTGGAACGAAAACTAGCGTTATTCGGCCGATTTGATCATCTGACATTGAAGAAGGACGGAATGATTTCAATCCATCATTTTCTGCGTGAAGATTGGTAGAAGGTATGAGGGGGTGTGGTGTAGGAGATCATTGAGGAAAAAAGAGTAAATAACATAGGATGGAAGCAGTTCTGTAGGAATCAAGCGAAGAAGGCGTTCACGAAGAAGAGTCGACAACTGTTTTTTAAATAATCTGAGATTACAAACGAGGAATCAGATCTCAAAACGTTCGCATGGAGCATGGTTCGCACTCTACGGTCCAGAGAGGCATGAAAATTAGAAAGGTGGACCGGTGACGAATAGAAGAATCCGTTGGAACATGATGAATAAAAGGAGAATGCTGAAGATAAGATGGTCAGACAAAGTGAGGAACGAGGTGTTATATAGAGGAGCAGAAGAGAGAAGGAGCATATGGAAAATTTTATTATGGCAAAAATGAACAAGATGGATTAAACGCTCCTTGAGACATATACAGAGAATAACAGAAGAGAAAATTGAAGAGAATATCCTGCGAGGAATACCAAGTGACATGTATATGGGGCAAATCAAGAGTATACAACAGAAGCGCTATCAGGGGAATGAGGGAAATGACACTGAATAGAGAAAAATGGAGGGTTGTAGTAAATCAATCAAATTAATATCAATTAGTGCTGGAGCAGTCTAATTCCAAGTAGGTTTGGACTTGAATGTGTGAAGCATTTAGGATACATTAAATACTCCAATTATTCATTGTGAAACTAGGCCCGCCTCTAATGAACCACTTCTCCATTCGAACACGCGATAAATCACAATGTTAAAAGACAATATTCAATCCGTGGATGAAAAGACTCCGTTAAAAAGTTGCTGTTGCGGCATCTCCCGCATTTTCTTGAAATTTGTCATTCATAATTCATAAAAATAAAATTTTAGGCCATATTTAATATATTTCCAAATTACTACAGTTCATTCTAAAACAAGAAACTTTCGCCTAATTTAAATAGATAAAATGAACATTGGTTGCTTAGCTGCTTAAAAATAAACAGATAGCGTAGCTCTTAAATGAATCAACATACTTTTAATTTATACAAGTCGCCAGTTTCCTCTTCACCATTACCTCTTTGTATTTTAAAATATTGAAATTTTCAATATATATTTTTTTTATTAGGTAATCTACCGTTTAAGGTAGGTTTTTGGATGGACACAACTATCAAATAAACATTTTGTGACTCCCCACCTAGCAAACTAATCTATATCAGGTCCCTCTTCATCTCGGTGTACTTCTTTCCTCCCTTCATCCCGTCCAACATCCCTATCCTGTTCCTACCCTTACCTCGTTTGCCCAACATTCTCCCCTCTATTACCCTCTTCAACATTCCACTACCGCTCAATACGCCTTTCATCCATTTTTCCTGCCTCCATAGGATTTCTCTCAACAAACCCCTCTCCTCCCCCACCACTTCTAGTACTTCTTCATTTGTTTTCCTTTCGGTCCATTTCACCTTCTCCATTCTTCTCCACACCCACATTTCAAAAGCCTCCAATCTACGTCTATCCTCCTGCTTCAGCGACCACGTTTCCGCGCCGTACATAGCTACGCTCCATATCAGAGTTTTTACGAGTCTTGTCTTAACATCCCTACTCAACGTCCCCGTCATCAACTCCCTCCTCCTTGAGAAAGCCTCCTTGCCTAGCGCAATTCTTCTCCTTACGTCCCTAACACTTTGACCGTATTGGTCCAAAACACTTCCGAGATATGTAAACTGCTCTACCTGCTCTATTCTTTCCCCGCCTATTTTAAGATTTAGCTTAGCCTTTTTCTTTCTGGAAAATCGCATAACCTTTGTTTTATTAATATTGATTCTCATCCCATATTTATCGCACTGAACCTCCAATTTACTCAACAATGCTTGCAACCCCTTGGCTGACTGAGCAACTAATGCTTGGTCATCAGCAAACCTAACCGATTTTACAAGTTCCCCTCCGACTTTCATTCCTACCTCCAGTTCTTCCCATGCCTCTTTAATCATTTCCTCTACATATACGTTGAACAGTACCGGTGACAATGGGCAACCCTGCCTTACACCTCTTCCTAACACTGCCCATCCGGACTCTCCGTTCCCCACTCGCACCTGAGCAGTCTGAGACATGTACAGGTTGCGGATCAGTCTCCTGTCCCTCCAATCCATTCCTATTTTCTGCAATACACGCATTAATTTTTCCCAATTCACTCTATCAAACGCTTTTTCGAAATCTACAAAACAGGCAAAAACGTCCTGATTGTATTCTATATTCCTCTCGACTAGTGATCTCATTACTGCAATGGCATCACGCGTACCTCTTCCTTTCCTGAACCCAAACTGATCATCCCCTAAGTAATCATTTGCCTTACTCTCTATCCTTTTGTTGATGATCCTGAGAATAACTTTAGCTGCGTGGGATATCAAACTTATTGTTCTGTAATCCTCACATGACGAAGCCTTTGCCTTTTTTGGAATAGGAACTAACACCGATCTCACAAAATCTTCCGGCCAGATTCCTTCCTTATAGATACTACGAATCAGTCCATTCAATATATATATATATATATATATATATATATATATATATATATATATATATATATATATATATATATATATATATATATATATATACATATACACAAACATCCACAGGTAACGCGAATTACGAACACATTTTTCCACAAATACGAAAATCACTGTATTATCGGTGAATTTTACTAAAAATATGCAGGACAATGATTATACATTATATTTTGAATAATATTCCTGAGTACAGTATATAGGTTTATAAATTATATATTTAAAACGAAATAGAGCTTCTTAATTAACAACTCCCAAGGAATTCATACAGCAGCTTAGACCGTAAAAGCCAAAGTAAAACATGCTTTTTTCGAGCTAGAGAAATTGGAAACCTAGCATTGAAAAAGCGGTTAATATTACTACAAAGAGAAATTATATTAAGGGATTCTTTTCTGAAAATTTCAGAGTGGATACGGTTATTCTGCATTAGGAGAGAGGTATTAATCCAGAGTTCTATGATTGACGATGTCTTATGTAACGCGTCTGATTCTATTAGTCTTAACGTTGATTCGGACCTACCTCTCACGTCCCGTCGTATTTAATTTAAGCGAAGAAAACATCCCCATTCGCTGATGAGAGGGGACACTCACTGACGGAAAACCCCCATCCGCTGCGACAGGAGGAGGGGGTGAACGCAAAAAAAATTCTTAATAACAAGGGGGGAGAGGGTTGGAATTGGGAAGTGGACTGACTTCCTTTCCCACTTCAGTCTTCGGTGAGCGAACGCCCTGAAGCGATGCGATTGGCCTCATTTCCTCTTAAGGGCTCCTCCTGCCGCCGCAAAGGGTTCCTATCACTCCTCAAAAACCCTTTCTTACACCTTCGCTGAACCCATATCATCGAAGCGAAGGAATACGCGAGTGAATAAGAAGAGAAATTTTAAGATTAGAGGAGCGGAGGAAGTGTTTCTTTGACACTATCATTTAACTTAGGACTACACTAGAACTACTAGGTTCTTTTAAACATAGGTTTTTGATCGTCTTCAAGAAGTTCAAAGGACCTCAAAACTGGCATATTTTCGTATTGATGCGATTGGTCATGCATTACTACACCATATTTGGGTCGATTCTCCATCCCCATGCCCCGATTTTTATGATGAAAATATTAAACTTCTTTACATTTATTTCAGCTGATCTTCGTTTTCATATTGTCCCATTTACATCATGCTGTAGAATAGTATACACCACAGAACTCATAACTGCAGATGATATAATTTCTATTTAACTAGGTATATTAAATATTGACAACTTCAGATACATTTCCGTTCTTGTGATTACGTTCGTGCCATTAACAACTTCAATAGATCTTCAAGTGTTTTCAAACGTCATAACACAAATATTTTACATCTTGCACGAACGCACAAATGATCACTCGCATCACAAAAGAGAACCTTCTGTGCCCCAGGTTTGCCTTCTTAAATTCGTCATACTTTTCAGTCCAATGAGAGAATGCTGGGAAACGGAGGGAGGAAAAGAAAAAGTATTTTGGATTAAATTAAGGGAAGTAGAAAGTACGTAGAGCTAAACAATGATTGACAATGATGCTTAAGAACATTTTGCATCATTAGTAAGGGCATAGGAGTACATTAGGTTGTAGGGCTACGGCCAATCGAATATCTACCTCTAACCAATACACTACTGTTAATAATAATTATTTTCAAAACATGCCTTTGCTTCTAAGTGGTCATTAAAAAATCACTTTTTCTATGTTTTTGATATGATTCCGATATGGTATCAATGCTTTTTTAATCTTAAGCCAGCATAATGCCAGTGGAGGGTGATTGGGTGTCCTGCAGAAGGGGTTCGCATTGCAGTATTGGGAAGCCCATCTAACTATCCATTAACTAGTAATCCAATGGCTTAGTGTATAGGCAGGAACACTGAAGGTCATGATAAGCCCTATCTCTCCTAGGGCTGGCCATCACGTACAACATTTCAACTAACGACGACGATCACAACACTGCGTTATGGACCATTTTTCAAAACAGTGCATGGAATCTCATTATCGCCTTCCCATCCATAATCATTTATTGTCGGGGGATCGAAATTGGAAATAACACAGTGAGGGTAATATAAACGGAGATGATTAGCATGCGGACTAGGCAAATATTGTATTAAGTAGGACCTTTCCGTAAGCTGTGTACAATACTAACCTACGATATAAAATAAATATCACCTTGTCAATTAGACATCGAAACGGCGATATTCTCCGGGGTTATTGAAATATATATATATATAACTTTTGGACCTTTTGGTCCAAAAGTTATATTGCTCTCGTGAGTACTTCCGCATCATCGATATATATATATATATATATATATATATATATATATATATATATATATATATATATATATATTCAAACTTGAGAATCCCGCCATACGGCGCACAAATATTCATTCAAACAGAAATAGGTATAAGGAAAGGGGATAGGAAAACACATAAAAGGCGAACACAGGACATGTGGGGAAGGCGGTTTTTGAGCAGATCACGAAAGTAAAAATATTTATCCCGGATAAGGAAATATTTTTACTTTCGTGATCTGCTCAAAAACCGCCTTCCCCACATGTCCTGTGTTCGCCTTTTATGTGTTTTCTCATCCCCTTTCCTTATACCTATTTCTGTTTGAATGAATATATATATATATATATATATTATCGGAGTCGCGGTAATCCAAGGGGGAGAACGTTGGACTACTGACCAGAGGGCCCGGGCTCGATTCCCGGGCAAGCCTCTCTGGGCAACTGCAGCTCCACCCAAACTATGTGATATTTTGGGTACCAGATCTTCCTGGGAAACCATAACCGGCAGAGTGAAAAGAACTGGCCCCCTACCCTGATGTGGGAAATTTCACTCGCTGTCGGGATTAGTACATGGGTGAACTCTACCATCACCTACCAAACCAACCTTCGAGTTGATTACCGTGTATACGGTTTTATATCTTATCGAGGAATTTTGGAGTATTATCGATCATTTAATTCATCAAACCATGTATATAAAGTAGTTACTTTAGATGTACATCCCATATCATCATGTCGAGAGTGCCAACGAACTTTTTGCATCGAGGGTAACGTCCATAACGCCCCATTGAGGAAAGATAACAAATTCGAATTATTGGAAGAAAATAAGACTTGTTAAACATCCTAAAAATTTAGTGAATAGGTATATTCGTGGGTGGTCAAGATATTTTTTCTGAAATGTTTTAGGTCGGAAATTTTTCAGACCACCCTTGTATATCATGACTCATAATAGGTCCGATAAAATCATCCATATCTACTGAAATGAAAGATATGTACAGAAATCGGCAGCATCGTAAAGCCGTGCCATCGAAAATAACTCCTTTGTAGCCAATGACTCGACATTTGTCGTCGATTTATGTGTAGATTTATTAAATGCCAATTTAGCTAGGCTGATTTTATCAGCGCCATTTGCATTATCATATTGACTGCTGAGACATGTCGAAAACCTTGTTGACATGGCCAAAAGGACAAAAATAATCAGAAATCGACACAATGGGTACATTAAAATCAACCATTATATATTAGTCTTGCATGAATAATTTATAGACACGTGTCTATCTTTCGCGATGCTATCGACATGTTGCGAGTGTATGTCTATAAAATTTGATCGAAGTAACTTCATGCGTCGATGCATTTCCATATCGCACAACCCAGCAAGGCGGTAGGTTTAGAAGTGCTTGGGAGGAGGAAAGGGAGGACGCTGGGAGAGGGGGGTGGGAGACAGGGGTGGAGTGGGGAGTGGGGCTGGTGGCTGACATAACCCGGAGGCCGCGGTCGTCTCTCGGCGGTCACCGTTTGAGGACGGGGAGGTTTTTCGAGGTCACGATCACCAGGGCGGAGTGAAGAATCGAGCGGCACGGGAGAGAGAGAGAGAGGGGCGGAAAAGAGAAGGGAAAGGGCGGGGGGAGGGGTTCAAACTGCTCGGTGGGTTGCCGACCTCAAGGCAACAAAAGAATAAGCTATCGCAGCCGAAGACGGGTTTGGGGACATTTGCCGGTCACGGCGCGCGCCGCTCTGGTCGACTGGGCAGTAAGAGAATAATGTGTTTCCGCAGACCCACCAATCACTGACAACATTCTGCCGATAGCAGTCTTTGGATAGGCACACGGAATATTTTACTCTTTTGCGAGTAATATATTGCTTTATTCGATATAAAATTGCCCTAATGATTGATGGGAAATTTGATCTGTGAGATTCTCAGGTGCACCATTGCTAGATTCATGATTCGAGAAATCAACCTGGAAGAATTAGAAATCCAGTGATGTGAAACTTATTACCTGTAGGCTTTTGGGTGTGAAAAATTAATTGAACTGGCCCTCACCTTTGGGAGAATTCATTACATGAGATGCAGTTCAGCCAACCATATGTTAAAAAAAATTCAGGCTGTTCAAAATAACAAATATACGATAAAAAATTGAGTAGATGAACATTGATATTGAACCGATTATTGCGTCTCTCTATCATTTGTTTGTTTACATATCTAGGCGGTGCTAGGCATGTTGAGGGAGTTGGGAGGAATAGTTGGGTGTAATCCATCGGAGGCAGAAATGATGGATGCAGAGAATCTCGATTGGAAATGGAATATTGATAAACAATGAAACGTTAGCTTCAAAAAAACACTAAACTTATTTCCTCCTTTCTTAGCCGAACACAAATCTGATATGCTTAATATTTATATCCATCTAATTTTTCGATAAGGTTTGGAGTCATTGATATTGTAAAATGTACGGCCGAATGAGATATTAAATTTCTGTTTCGCCTTTTATAAAATTCAACCATCCGCAAATATTTAAATAAAATAACTTTGAATTTAATGTTTCGTGCATCATGCACATTAATTTGTCACGAATTAAAAGACAAGTAAATTTAAAAAAATATTTTTTTAAATTTTAAAAAAATCCGTACGTCCATTTCTATTGGTCTAGTATGTTGTCATCCTCTCATCAAACCTTATTTTATTGTTGTCCCTTTTAATACTAGCAGCTAGTCTTGCATGCGCAGAAAAGTAATTCACACTTATATACCGTAGAGCATGTACCTGTATTTATCATCTTCTACTTCAAATACCCATCTTGTCATTTTTACCTTGATAAAATGCATCGTGACTAAAAGGTAAAAAATTCTAGTTTTTGAATATGCCTACACGGTTTTGAACCACCCCATGCCACACTCTCTGTCAATGGAATGCAGGATACTATGCATAAGTAGAATTTAAGATTTTTTTAAAGGAATAATAAAACAAATGCAATCAGTGGCCAACATGGCCACTGGTCGCACGGGTACGAATCAGGAACCCTCTTTTTTAGAGCACATTTCATCTATTTGCGAAATTTAGCGTTTCTTTGCTGAAGGAAGACGAATACCTTATCCCATACAATGCCTGCTTTTTCAATCTTTCACATTTTATCCTCTCCTTCGTGCTGTCCGAAATGTCTATTCTTTCCCTTCCTTCTCCACGCCCCCCCTGGGATTCTTCTCCCGTCTATCACAGCCGTCAAATTCCGAGCAATTCTCTCAACATCACCACCATCCACTATCCCTGTCTCATAAGGCTTTCCCTTCTTCAAACGTTGCACACACGATGCCCCTTCTTACGAACACTACCTCCTTTGTCTTCCCTCTCCAAATACAGGTTATTTCCCCAATCCTATCGCCGTAGCCACTTCCCAGAAGCTCACCATCCAAGAATTCTTATCCGAAAAAAAAAACATAAAATTGGCATCACTATCGTATCTGAGGGATTATTTTGAACCCTCGAGCGATTACGAAATCAATATTACGTCTCGCGGTTAGTCGGTGCGATTGTTGGACTCTTCTGTATCGATCGTTAACGGAGTTACGGAATCGCAACGAATGACGATATCATTAAGACAAATAGTCACTTAACTGAGCGTTTTAATCAGATCAAATCTGCCATTTATAATCAAAAGAAATATATGTCTTCGTAAGGAACACAGTGTGAAAAACTACGTTTTTGTATGTTTTAACGCATGAAAAATTAAAATACATATATCAGTCCTAATCTTTAAACTCCTGTATGCACGCAAATATTGTAAACTGAATGCTTATTAACTAAAGTAAACACTGTTCGAAACCAGTAAATTAGTAAAAGTACATTTTGGTTATTACTAAAACGATTAAAAGGAAAAATTTCAGACCAAAATGCTATCGGTTTATAATATTAACGTTCTCTTGAGGTTGATATACGAATATTTGAAATTCACCCTCGAAAATGTGTTGGACCTATTTGCACCTACTCTAACATAAAGCCATCTAAACCGCTTTTAAGTAATGAATACTCTGGCCATGCTTCTTAACATCTATATCCGTTATTCCCCATTCAACAACAATAAGTTGAACACATCATGGATCCCCGGTCCAAATTCTCATTTTTTTTTCAGTCAAAACATTCACAGCTGAAAGTCGACATTTCCGCTACTTATACACATCAATAACCATGTAAAAATCAATTTTTTTTATCATTCATTGATAAGTCTGTAGCATGACCGCCGATGACGCTTCTCTAGAACGAGCCCCTTTCGCTCACCGCCGGTCAATATCTGAGGCTGTTTGGGTTCCTTGCCACGGTTCGGCGTTTGCCCATCTTTAATTGTCACACCAACTACCCCACATTTAATACACATGCATAGCAGCGCATGCCTCTCACTCTATTTGCGACTGAATTTCGATAGGTACGCTAAACCACGCAAGTGTAGAAAACGAATAACTAAACGCTATTTTTTCTAGTGGGCTAAACGACATTTTAAGTGTAGGCAACGTTACTCACTCTGAAGTTAGCTATGGAAACCTTGTTAACTGCGTGGTGTAGCCACTTACATCTTTTAATAACAAAAATACGCATTAAAGTAGTATGAAAGGAGCGATAATAAACCTTAATAAAATGCGACTGCTCGAATGGTCCGAATTAAAATGAGGGAATGGCTACCTGAACCAATAGCTAATGTTATAAAAAAAATAATATATATATACATATAAATATTCTATAACATACAAGGTTTGTGTAAAAAGTATCGGTAACAATTTTTTCCAGACGTGTGCGTGAAGTGCTGAATTCAGGCCGTCAGTTAAAGTGTCCGCTTGACCGCAGATCGTATTGACATTGATAAAATGGCAATGCACGCAATTATCACTGACAATTCGGCGAGACGAAAAATCTGTAATAAACTCTTCCCGAATGTCTTGATGGATTACCAAGACCAGAATCAAGTGTCTGCTTGCGAAGACCTCCATTGCAACGTCATCACGACGATTCCCCTTACAGTCCCGACTTGGCACCGGCAGACTTTTTCCCAAAAGTGAAATCCCCCTCAAAGGACACCACCATGGGACCCATGATGCCATCAAAAAAGCTTGCAAGCGTACCCTTAGGAAACTTTCGGAATCCGTCTACCAGGGATCCTTGGAGTCGTGGAAATGCCGCAGGCAAAAGTGGGTCGGCGTTCGAGGGATGTACTTAAAGAATTTCTTTTTTGACGAAACTTTTCCCGATACTTTTCACACAAACCATTAATATATTTCATTCAGAATGATTTATGGGTTATGACAAAATATCGTTCATTAAAATCAGTGCGGTCATTTGGTTAGCACAATTTCACATGGAAACAAAAATGAAATCTGAAAACATTACATGCCATTTTGTGCAGTTTTGTAATAATAAGGTATGGACAGTTCCTTTCCCTATTCCTCCATTTTGTCTCCCTACAACATCTGGTACCAAATATTCATCCATTGCCGGTAAAACAGTTGGATGGAATATTTTCTATACTCATGGGTAGCTAGAATGGCGTATAAGACGACATTACGAGTATCTGCCCCAGATGTTTTGGGTTACCTAAATAGAAGATGTTGATCTTATCCTTTCTGGTGATCATGGGGAGCAGATACACTAATTTTTTAATTACAGTCTACATTAATAATACATATTTACGTGAACGGATAAATAACCTTTCAATTGAAACTCATATAAATTATTCTTTTACGCTCGAATTCGGAAAATTTTGGAATTAAAAGTCCAACTAATTATGAACGAGGATTTATTTTTGTCACCAATTGTCAAAATGTGCTTCTAACAAAATTCAAATTTGATAGCGTCCCATTCGTGAGCATTCTCTATTGGTTCCCTGCTCAGTCATGTTTACCTTACCCGCACGGCCGAGTGGTCGTGGTGCGTTATTGCCCTCATCACAGAGCTGTAGTCGGGATCGGGGGTTAGGGGGGTGGGATCGGAGGTTAGGGGGGTGGACGCGCTCCGCCCATGTGACAAACGGACATCTTGAATGCCAGGGCAATTCCCGTAAATAATGGGAGCTGGTCAAATCCTCACAAAGCTCCGTTGTCGGCTTTAAATGCTCAAATCGGCAAATAATAGGGGGCCGGCTCACGCCTCTACCCATTTTAAATTGGGATCTCCACTTTTCCCCTTGTCTTTCTCTACCGACCTCCCGATAGGGTGGTTGGTGACCTCTCTCACAACGACCGCAGTCATAGGTATTAGCTGAGGAACGGAAATTCGATAGGCTTGGTCTCACGGCGGTGTCACCGTGTGGGCGGTTCAAGCGAATTAATTACGAGTGACTGGATTCTGAAGGCGGCTGGATCTAGTCCCGTCGATTGTTGCTTACTCTGCTTATCCTTGGAAGTGGAACATTATGACTTTTTTCCTCAGATAATTGGAATCTATAAATTGATGTGCCTAGTAGTTGCACAAGACCGTCACCAAAACACAAGATATCATCTTAACGGCAATTTATACTCCCATTGAAAGACAACGGACCAGAAATCATTCACTTACGCGGCAATCAATCTTCGGAACACCCTCCCAAGCAATCTAAGCCATGTTCCAAAAGTGAATTGATTTACATCAGTGTTTCTCGAAGATAACCGTTCGCATCTAAACTGAGCATTCTAATTTTCTTCCATTTACTTCAAGAGAGCTGTGAAGTTTATATATTGTATAAGAAAGCAATCTCAATAGAAGTGTGTACAATATTTTTAGAAATGCGAAGGTTAGTCAATAAATAAGTCGCAAGCGTCAGCAAGACAAATGCAGGAGCGGTTAAAAATATTTCATTGGAAATGCTTTGATCATCCACCGTACAGTCCCAACATAGCCTCCAGTGATTTCCAACTGTTTCGGCCCCATAAAAAATCATTTCCGTGGCCGACGTTTTGAAAATGACGATTCCGACGGCCGTAGAGGTTACTTGTTGGCTTCGAAAGCAATGAATTTTTTGGTGCCGGCTATCAACGACTCGTAAATAAATGGAGTAAGTGTCTGAAGAATATACAGCGTGAATAAGTAGAAAAGAGAAATAAATTTCACGGAGTTTATTTCATGATTATTGCATCTATTTAGTTTTGCGAGGTATTTATTGACTTAACCTCGTAGCAATGATTGAAACATCATTTTAAATCTTAATTATTTCCTCAGTTTTCTAAACAATTGTCATTTCTGTCGATGCATTTCTTTAAGATGAGGTAAAAACGAAATGGCGGAAAGCTGGTATGAGCATACAAGTATATCGAACAAAATGGAAATCATACCGAAAAATGGAGGAATATTCAAGTTTTGAAATAATGTATCAATTATAGAAAATAAGCGTTTCAATTTCTAATAAAAATTGAATGACATCCTATTGGGATCACCCTCGAAAGTCTATTACGCTTTTGCTATTTGTTGGCCCTACCACAGAACATAAAAAGATATAATTATTATTTAAACAACATGAAATAAAATCAGAGAATGTGTACATTCAAGTTAGGACATTTGCATTCATTCAAAGCTCTTTTCAATCAGCTATTTAATTTTACAATGCATTTGATATCCGTCTCACGTGGTAAAAAATAAAAAAAAATAAAACAGGCTTCGATTTCAAAGAATATGTGAGTTAACTTCCTAAAGACTTAAAAAGTAGAAAAAGGGTCCAGAAGAGAGTATAAGACTCAATAAATTGGAAGAAAGGTGATACAAAAACAAACGAAGAGATTAAAAATGGACTGAACATCTTAAGAACTTCAAACAAGAGGACTAAGGCAGAACTAAAAGGATGACAGATACAACAAGAAAAGGGAAACTAACCGATACTAAGGAACACATCCTGAAGTTTAATTGGCCACTAAAGTCTGACTAAACCAAGGAAATATTATGTGATTACAAAAAAAACAGACGAACATTTGAAAAACTGCTATTTAAGATGACTTTTCTTCGCATATTTTTTTTCTAAAAATCCAGTTTTTGTTATAATATCGACTAATGTGAAATAACACTTGGTACAAGTTTCATAGCACTGACTCCAGTAATACGGCAGTGGAAGCAGTTGCAATCTGGAATGTGTTTAGTTCGTCTGTAGCAACGATTTAAGTATCATGTGACGCTCTTTTGAAATTTTTCTTTCGCCTGAACAGGTGGGCTTCTGAAATCTATATTATGTTGTAGCTGTCTTATGTTTATGAGTCTATTATTTACTATGTGACAGCTCGTTAAGATAATTTGAAAAGTTTAAACAGAGGAGACAGCCAATTTATTTAAAGTTGGGTGGACCAAGAACTTAATTCTCTGCGCCAACAGAGGTAAAAACACCACTTTAGCCATTATGAAAAATAAAATCATTGAAATTTATTAAGAGCACCATCATAAATATTACAAATTTCTTTGGCTGTTATCCACACGTTTTCCAACTGATACATAATATTACGCATGAGACGCGTTTGTGAACGGAGGGGTCAGAAACCTGCTGATAAACCAACAAAAGGACTTAAGAGTGCGGGTTTGTTCGCAGTTGAAGCTGATTTTACAGGATTTTTTACTATTACACAATTTTGACGCTGTAAAAGTAAATTGAAAATCTCTGTAAGCTTCATTCCCTGACATCACCAACACCGAAGTACCAAAATTTTTGCAAAATAGAAATGTATGATCATATCACTTTTCGATATTCCGGGTATGGTTTAGAAGCATATTACACAAACACAACTGTAATTAGAGCGTATTATGGGAATGCACCGAAAATTCTCCGAGGTCATATCAATGGCGAAACGATGGATTTCAAAACGACGGGCTGGATGCTGAAACCACGATAATGCCCGACCGCATATCGCCAATGGTGTTGCTTAATATCTCTCGAAAATCAATGCTTATGTTCCTCATCCTCCATATAGTTCTCAATGGGAAATAAATTTGAAAAGAGTCTTTTTCATTCTCGATAGCTGTGGTTTCTGATGTGATTATAAGGGACCTATCGGGTCATGGCTTGTAGGATATTTTCGCAGGATGTGAAAAAATGTGGGACAAGGCCATTGCATCAAATGGGAGTTACTCTGATAAAAACCACCAAGAACTGAAGAGTGAATATAGGTGTATTGCCCAAAAAAGTTATGATCACTCATTTTTTAACAGCCGTCATATGCACCGAAAAATTTCACAAAATTGCGTATTGCTGTTTTTTCGCAAATAAACCAAGACCCATCGATATTAAAGGTCAAATACTTTAAAGAACAAATGTAGAAACAATAAAGTATATAAACATATTTTTATAAAAAGTATCTCACACTATTATGATGGAAATTGGGGTATTAACATATAAAAAAAGATTTCAAAACACACGTGGGACGAAGCGGAAAGCTCTAAGAAGCATAGCTGGAACGGGGACTCGGCATAATATTTTTAGGAAAGGACAACCGGTACAACATTACAACATACGAGGGAAATATTCAGACTCAGTAAAGAGGCATAAAAACAGTCAAATCGGCAGTGATGGAATATCCGATACTTGTGCAAGAATGTGCTCTTGTGGAAGGAAAACGTAATGGAGACATCACAAATAATTGACAATCCATTCATTAAATGGTGCTGACAAAGCATGCAAAAGACGTTATTGCGAAAAATCAAGTAACACGCCAGAAAGTACGATAACCAGCTCTAAATTATTTCCTTGAAGGAAAAAAGGTTGTTGATAGATAGAGAGATCAATGCCGGCATTAGCCGGCTAAGAGCTCAACTCAAGACTTAAATATGGAGAAAAACGATTTTAATGATTGTCGTGGGTCGTCATCTTTTGGAGAAAGAAGGCAGACACAGAAAAGTGAAAGAAGTGAATACGGCTTGTGGCAATTTTCTCAATCTTTCCGGGACTTTGCTACACTACACACTACATTAAACCCCTCTCCAATTCCTGATATAATCTATCACCATTCAACCTGGCCTCCAATATTGCAATAAGCCCTTCTTCATTTCAGGACATTTCCTTCCTCCCTTCATTCCGTCCTATTTTTATAGGTCTGTCCTATGCCTACCCCTTCTTCATTTGCCCAATCTTCTACCCTCTATCACAGTCTTCAATATCTCATTAGCAATAAAAATGCTCTGCATCCATCTTTCTAACCTCCTCAGGATTTTTCCCGACAAACCCCTCTCCTCCCCCACCATACGGTAGCACTTCCTCGCTTGCTTCCTTTTCTAACCAATTGAACTTCTACATCCTTCTCCATACCAATATTTCAATAGCCTCCAATCCACGCTTATCATCCTGCGTCAATGATCATGTTTCCGCATCGTACAAAACTACGTTTCATATCAAAGTTTGGACAAGTCTCTTCGTAACATCCTTACACAATGCCTCTGTCATCAGATCCATTCATCATGTGAAAGCTTCTTTTCCTAACTCAATTCTTCTTTTCATATTCTAAAAAATTTTCATCATTTTTTTCTAAGACAATTCCAAGATGGGCAAAGTGCTCTCTAGTTTCTGCCTTCCTACTTTAGCGTTTAACTTGGCCTTCCTCCTCTCCATACCCTTTGTAATGTTTACATTAATTTCAATATTCCATGTATCACACTCATTACATTAACTCGCTCAGTAATTATTGCCACCCTCGGCAGACTAGTCTTATAAGGCTTTGCTCATGCTCATAAAGCTTATTTTCTAACTGATTTAATTAATTCCACGCCGAATTTCCCTTCGCTTAATGTACCCACGCCTTTTTCCTCGAGATCTCCACTCTATGGATTTGCTTCAGTGAAAAATTCAGTTCTTCGTTTTATACCTAATGGTTAGGAACGCTTGAGTAGACGAGTGGGGGCAAAGAACTGACCTCCCGTACCCTGACTGCGCGGATGTCACAAGCCTTGTGACTAGTGAATGGGGTGAAGTCCACGAAACGAAGCCAAGAACCTTTCAAAAACGACCTTGGCTTTGATCGATGTGGTTTCGGTGGCGTCCGTACCCTCCGCTCCCAAGACTGAATGCATTATCCGGCCAGGAATACTCCTGCGTAGGTGAGAGAATTTCGTATCGTGCCTCTGCTCACGCGACGGACAGCGCAGTGCAGTGCCCGACCCAACTTATCAGCCGAGGTCAGCGGATACACCCTGCCCCAATTGATTACTCACGGTGACTCCTCCTTCCCTTCTCATTTTCATGTCCTAAATACGTTTTCTTTTTGGGTTGATCCCTCAAATAAGGGTAGGTATGTCACACTTTGTAGAAGAATGGTGAAGGGGTGGGTCGGGAAACCATTAATTTATTCATGAGTGAATGTTTGGGCGGCGTTTTAATCCCTCCGCCTGAGTGCTATCGAAACCTTGACCTCTTTTCTTTAATTCGTAAGAGGACGGATATACTTAAGTGGTTACCTTTTTCTTATTCCGGCGAGAGATTGGACCCCAACGAATTGAGATCACCCCGCTGGGACAGGAGATTTGAGTTTCCGGAAGAGGGAAGAAAGTATAAACATTTCGAAAGGAACGCGAGAAAATAAGTAAGTTATGGGACTAACATTTCCATAACAGACACAAAGACCACTCGTTAATTCCCCGAAAAAACGAATTGTAACGGTAAGCCTATTTTGGAGTGTCTCTTACTAGGAAACATTGTAAATGGTGGATGGAAAAAACTCACAAATGAATAGGGGATGCTTTAATTTCCTAGATCGTCACGAGAATGAGTGAAATCGAAAACGCACCCGTCCTGTGATTTGTTCATCGGATAACCACACACTCTCTGCCAATTGAATTAATTTTGTACATAATAAAATTTAATAATTCCAATTAGTTTCGATTGAAAACAAAATATTTTACTGTGTATTTTGTTTCAAACATTGGCTGGAATAATAGCAATACTCACGATGCTGACTTTGAACAGGCACTAAAATTCAAAATGGTCGTGTAACTGAATATTATCACTACTGAAGTGAATTGGAAATGTGAAAATTTGATATGCCAATTTCATCGGAAACCTTGCGAACACTTAATCTGCGATGCGTGTCCAACAAAGCCTTCACTCTTACAACATTTTCGTCACTATTTGAGGTCAAGGGGCGCTCCGAACGTTCGGCGTCTTCACATTTTCTCTACCCTCCTGAATTAACTTGCGCCGCTCAAAAACTCCCGATCTACTACTCATGGCGTTATCACCATTGATACAGGGAAGTTATTTGACCGCTATTTTTATTTGAGAAGGGGTCTGACTAAAGCTTTACTCACACGATGCATAAAATATTGGTGTGAAGATTTATGCATGCCTCCTTTCATGTCAATGTAGGTCCCAAGCAATACAACTCCATGCCTTGAATAAAAAAGTTGAAAATTGTACACTAATTCGAAGAAACTATGGTGAGAGTAGTTACTAATTCGGCCATTATATATACATTGGAGCAACACGCGTTAGATTAACACTATCAACAATTATTTTGATGTTTATTTTATTGAAAATACTATAACTTCGTCGTAAATGAAGCAGAATTTCATGAAAAGAAATTATTCGATCGAAGGCATTTTATTTCGGCTTTCAACATTAACTTGCATGGTAACTCGACGGTGGTAACAATCGACAAACGATTTGTTTATTTTTGGCAAGTTCTAACATAAACAAATAGCGTAAGAATACGTCAGAAGCATCATCAGTTGTCATTCCAACAATTGCGCATCGCTGGTCATGATGAGTCCTGATTCGTTATTTCAATTCTCCGGTATTCTACATACACATTCAATAAAACTTATTTGACAAGTTCCTTAACGAAAACGTTGACGTAAAATGGACCTAAGGATTATTTTTGCTTTCCTTTTGGAAACTCATAATTTAATGTTCTTGCGATTCTAATAGTTCATTCATAGTAAGTGTATTTCAGAGCTTAGATTAATGATGAACTGTTTAGATATTTTTTAAAAATTAGGAAGGCACTCATGCTCACATTTATGCCCGGATAACCTTTCGACTACATAAGGGAACATTTGTTATGTACTTTTTAGTGAATTTTGAAATAAAACCTTGATTTTTAGTTGTTAAAAATATGATTTTTCCTTTGAAAATAATACGTTATACCTGAGAAAAGGCGAATGAACCTGGTATCTGCTTCAAATATGAAATCATACTTCAGTTTGTGCGTAGTAATATTTGACATATTAATGTAATTTTTCGATATGTGCGTACAAATGTGGATGACATACCAGAGCCATCACGGAGGAAAACATTTTTTAAGTTCCAATACTTTGTACCTTCCTAGGTGAAAATGGCGTCTCCACTCAAAAACGTTCGTCAACTATTGTTGTTTTTCTCATCTTAAAGTTGAGGTGATGCGTTGAATGTTACATATCAAAGATCCTTTGTGAAATTATGGTGATTAGTTTAGGAAATAGGTGAATAGGAACCGATTTCCGACCTATTTATTTTCTTACATTATAATAAAATATAATCCGTTAATAGATTTTCAAAAGAACTACTCTCCAAAAATACAACTACTCTATAAAAATACAAGAGTCAACTTTTACAATGCAACTTAAATGTGTCTTACTTTAAAAATTACGCTTCTGCATGGTAAACATAGTCTATAGTACAAGAAACCTTCCTTAATTATTGGAACCTTTCCATATTATATATACTAACTATTCTCAAAATAAAACTGTTTCTCGGGTGACTTGGAGGAAAGTCTTCAAGTTGGAGTTTGAAAAATAACCAACTTGACTCTTCCTCATGGAAAATTTATTGTGAAGATTTTATACCATGACGAAACCTACGTCGCAAATAAATTTTCCACGTGGAAAAGCCAAGTTAGTTATTTTTCAATTTCAATAACTATTGTTGGTAATTTCACACAAAATTTGTTACATTTATATTATTAATGTTTATTTTTATCAGGTTAAGTTGGTGACGACGGCCAACTATTGAAACCGATCGTATTTTAATTGTAAAGTGTGACGAATGCTCAACAATTAGGTTTTAACAATAAACAATGTTCCCAACCATAATCTAATATTGTAAACACACCACTTAAGGTTTTCAGAAATGACGGCTCAATCATGTTACGATACACGTATTTGAAACCAAAAGGGTATTTGTATCAACTGAAGATCACATAGTCAAATGCGAGATGTATTAAATTAATATTCCATACAGAAAGATTAGGAACGGTCAGTCCAGCAGTTAAAACAGTTTAACTCGGCTGCCTTTCCATACGGCGTCAAAAAATGTTGGAAGTCCAACAAGTGAAACTTAGAGAGAAATGATCTCTTTCATCAGTTACGTAACCAATGTTGCACGCGTCATTTCGGGGATCATGAAGGGGAACGAAGTTTGAATAGAGCCCCCAAGATCCATGTCCCCGACCCAAGTGTTCCTGACTGACTGTTTTGGAGCCAGGCAACCGGAATCCTTTTGGCAAATGCGACGCAAGATTCTCGACAACCTCCAGGAAATTGCGCCGTTCCAGGGTTTCGACCCTTTTCGGGTGCTTGGCCACACCCTACATGGGACTTCATCTCCACCACCCTCCCACCATTTTTAGGGGCCTTTCCCCTTTCGCCCCAAACCCCGGTCCAAACCCTAATTACGTATCACGCAGGGATTCCATCCTTCTATTGCCCCAAACTCTCATTTCAACCTTCCTATCCCGTCTCTTTTTCTTCGTCTAGGGTCTTACCCCGCCTCCTCATCTAATCCTTGGAATTCCTTTACCGCAATAGAAGTAGTTGCATTAGACGAGAAAGAGAGAGAGAGAGGGGTGAGGTAATTTCCGCGACATTAGGGGCACGTGTGAGTAATTAAATGGAGCTGGAATCTTTCGGGGGAAGGGGAAGAACGGGTGTGTGGAGTCAAATTCGGCGTTTGAATTAGCCAATTCTATCAAAGAAAGGCTCCCAAGAGTCACAAATTTAACGTCCCTTCCGACGAACTGCGTACACAAACTTTGAATGGAGCTCTCCTCATAGAACTCCTGGGTAGGGATTGGGATACCCTAAAAAAAATTCTAACACCGCTGGTATTCGAACGCGAACCCTCCTCGGGTTTCTCAACTCCAGTGGGGAAGCAATTAAACCTTTCACTGACTAGACCACGTCTTTGCACAATATGGATTCAGAATTCCTAATGACAAAAACCTAAATTTTATCCTAGGAAAACCATCCGCTTTGTTTCATTAGCATGAATCTCTTGCTGCTAGATTTTCAACGTCAAGAGGGCATCATCCAATTTCACCTAAATCAATTTATCGTAAAATTAATATTGTTACAACTGTTGGAATATAATTGCATGCGAACAGTTTAATTCCTAAATTATGCTTGGCACAAGAGAGGAAGACCACGAGATGTTGTAGGACATAATAGTCGGTAGTGGATGACCAAACCCTACCCATCTCAATTAATAGATTACCATGAATGAATAAATGTATGCTCGTATAACATGTTATTATTTCTGCGGGCATATATTTCTGTCAAGGTCTGCCATATCCTTACCTAGTATGAATGTTTTTTTACTATGCCATGGTTTAAGACTCGTTAACCTATTATTCATTTATGCCATGGTCTATGCAGTAGAGTATCTAGAAATTCGTTTTAAGATCATATTGAAAATGAAATTATTCGCAATACTTTAGAGACCCCTATCCACCCTCCATTAGGCGTTTTATGTTCTGGAACAGCGGTTATTCGAATAGTGTCGTATGTATAAATAATACTTGAAATTGATCATAACAAAAATTATTTTTCAAGAAAGGTGTAGTCCCTTGTCGCTATTTTTCAATTACACCCTCAAAAGGGTACGGTTATGTGGCACTTAAATTTACCATAATTTTCAAAAGTGGAATTTACCACCGAGCGGAGAATTAGTGAAAGCCGAAAAAAGGTCTTTATGCTGGAATTAAAGAGTCTAAAAAGGCACTCCGACCCAACAAGGTGAAGTAATACTATCGCCGATACCAAAGTGCCTGCTTGCCACTGGATACCAGCAGAGACAACGTCTGCACCTTACACCAATTCTCCGTGCATCGGTGGCTCCCTACACATTACATGTGCTTTAGGAAATGATAGTACCTATTTAGCATCCTACATATATTTTCGTGTCTCACTTAATCCATAATTCCTACATCTTACTTTTCGCCTATTCCCACTATCCCACTTTCCATTGCATCGAATCAAGGTAAACACTACACTTTCTTTGGGGTATGATTTCAGATTTAAAATGTAGTAAGAAGGAAATACTTTCAAGGTATTTTGAATTTATCCAAGGAAATCTCCGAAGAACCCGGAATCCTGTGTACCGCGGTGACTAAACAAAAGGGCTAAGAGCTCCAGCTCCTGTTATTCCACCTGGAGTACATTTTTCTACAATATCAACAGATGATTGTTACGTAGTATGCTTAATGCTTTAAGCCTACTGATTTATTACGCTTTTAGCATTACATGTTTTCTTTAGGAAACTGTTCATGAATAAGGTAAGTTAATCTACCGGTGAAGGTAGCTTTTTGGATGGACACAACTATCTCTACTATATACTACGACTAAGACACTATAACTTGCGACTCCGAACGAAACACGATCGAGCAATCTACTCTACATTAGGTCCCCTCTTCATCTCTCTATTCATAAATATAACAATTATATTATAAGGGTTCATGTAATCGAAATAAATATAAACAATTTTATTCAAAATCACGTATATTTTATTCTTATGCAGTCGTATTTTCATTGAATGTGGCATTAGTTCAACAGATTAATCTGTAGGTACAGCGGTCCTATTCAGCTAGAAACGAGAGATGTTAGGTTTCTACGCACGAAGGTACACGATTCCATTCATTCTTGGGTTGGAGGTTTTTGTTCGGAAAGCAAACCATTTGTGAATAATCAGCGACGGGACCTGTAATTTCGTAAGGCATTTTACGACCCTTCGTGATTTTATCAAAAGGGTCAGACATTTTTATATATCTTTTATCGCTCCGAGGTGTCGAGTTATAAACTGCTGTAGGCATACAAGGCCCTGTTATTAACTTAACACTTTTAGGAAATCTTTCAGTTGTGATTCGAATCAAAGGAGTTATCACCGTACCCTTAAACTGGCCCGACTGAAACCCTTTGAGCGGGGTTACCGAATCTCTGATCAGCACATTAACCCGCATGCATTGGTGGGATCGCGTGGGAAAGGCTGCCAGGACGCCAAGCGGATGGGTTTCTAGAATGACCAATGCATGATGCCATTGAATGAAGTAGCACTTAAATACTGACTGGTTTATGGCAGAAAACTCACAGTTCAATCGTAGCGACCGCGTTTCTTTAATAGGTACTCACGCTGAGATTTTTATCGAACCAAAGATTGAATATTATTCAAGAAATACAAAACAAATTCGACTCACAACAATGGCGAGGCTCTGACGCTTCGGTTCTCCATGTTCCATTTCAACAATCAGGAATTTCCGGGGTATTGACGTAACAAATGGGTAGTAATCGAGGTTCTATAATTTCGATTTTACCTGAATGAAGACCTTTCACCTAGCGTTGTTGCCGGACAATTAGTCGTCAATTGAAGACCTTCATTGATGGAACCTTAAGCATAAAACAAGCGCTGAAATTTGACGAAAATTTCATTATTTCGAGTGTCGTTCGCAGAGATATCTTACTTATTCCTTACAATTATATTTGCACTTTTTAGTGGTTATCCTGTATTTTCATCGTCCAGTCTTCACCGCATTTGGAATTATCCTCTTCCATACGTCGATCCCGAAACATTAAGGCTCTTTACTCCCTCTCTACGCTTTTCTAGGCTGCCACAGTTTCTTCTATCTAGTGGTAATATTTCTTACGGAGTTCGTGGCAATCTTTCCCGTCTTCGAACATGGACACAAAATTTAAGGAATCGTCTTAAGTTTCTCGTACGATAGATTCTTTTGTATCCATTATTTTTTCTCCCGTCAAATGTGGATATACTGACTTCTCTCCTTCTCTGCAGCTTGCATTTTACTTTTCATTTGTACACTCAAGTGTTATCAATTGCATGATTCTCTTATCTATTTTTTGAGAAATTGATTTGCTCCATAGAACCTCATTAAACCTTTTCATTCTTCCACCGAGCCTTATGTACTCCGCGTTCAACGTCATATACGCGCCTTGCAGATCGGTGAGCAATGGGACCTAAATAATTAACTCATTTTACTGCTTTAACGAATCCAATAGAGAAGGTTATTGGTAATAATTTGAGAGCGTCTTTCAGCCCGCCATGAAAATTACACGCGATTAAAAGACAAATGTGTATTAAAGTCTCAAATTGATTAAGTTTAAATATGAGTGCCCTCATCTCCCATGTAATTATTGAATCTTCCACTTTTTCCTTAAGTAACATAACATATGCAAAAAGATGCTCAATTGATCACAAAGCGGAGATTAGGTCAAGCCAATAAGGCGTTTCCCATAAATCTATTAATATTTTTCGAAAAAATTATCCTAACGGTAAAGAAAGGAAGCAATGTGTCATGGATGACTCAGATGCATGAATAACTACTGAGAAAGACGATCAGAGAATAATAGCAGCTTTCAAAACCGTGGTCTGGAGGTGGATTAAAAGATGAAATGAAACGTATAAATTGAGATCTGAAGTATGGAGAATAGTTCATTAGGAAAAGCAACAAAGCAACTTGAAGCAGGATAAGCAAAAACTAAACAGGTTGAACCATAGTTAAAACGGTTCATTTTGGCATATCAGGTGGTGGTGTATGGATGGTGGTGTATGGATGCACAAATGGTGTGTGTATGCATAAATAAATAAAATATATACACTTATAAATACATACAGGGTGGGTTCCAAAAGTAATGCCATTAAAATTACCGCGCGCTCCTTTTGGTTAGAGTTTGATTGAACCCCTTGGGGTAGGTGGGGGAATACTAAGCTTTGCCGCAAAATCAATATTAGTGCTCTCCAAGCTGTGGGAGCGGCAATACGTCAATTATTGTAAACCTCTGCACGCCGACCGTGTCACGAAAGACCAACCGAGCGGAAATTTCAAGTGAACTTTTGCAACTTATTGAAAATGAACCTGATTATTTGGGCAACATCACCGGTGATTAAAACTAGGTTTCTGAATACGACCCAGAAACAAAACGCCAAATTTCTGAGTGGCACACCGACCAGTCTCCCAAGCCCAAAAGGGCAAGAATGAGCAACCCAAAAGTGAAAACAATGCTCAATATCTTTTTCGACAATAAAGGAATGATCCATAAGGAGTTTGTTCCTCAAGGGCAGACAGTTAACACTGCATGCTACGTGGATGTACTGGAAAGACTCCGAAAAAGGGTCATCAGAAAGACAGAACATATCTCCGCTACATGGCAACTCCATCACGACAGCGAGCCACGAGGCAGCCCAGAAAGGAATGGTTTTTCGTCCATAAAAGAGATCCAATCTGCCGTGAAGAAGACCTTACGAGAATCCCTGAAGACGCGTTCCATGGCGCGTACCGGTCATGGCAGAGTCACCGGAAAAATTTGTAGAGGCCAAATGACAGTACCTTGAAGAATTTTAAGTGTTTGGGCAAATCTGTTCAATAAATTAATTTTTTTTAATAATTGTATTACTTTTGTGACGCACCCTGTGAACATTCGAACACATAAATGGGCCAAGTATTGAAACGAAAAGCCTGAAGAAGTTACAGAAAGCCAATCTTCGGGTTAAATAGTACTGACGATTAAGCAGTTACTGAACTTAAGTGATGTGATGTTTACAATGCCAACGCAAGCAGCAACATCAAAAAGAATTTTCGTGTCGTTATAACCGACTGAAATACTCGCAAATAGCCCTTGTGACGCAATAAAAGCGAGTCTGCCCATGCGTAGAAGTGTCATCAGTTTTGAATGATCGACGGCTAGGCAACAAGAAGACTGTCGGCTTTGTAAACCTTGTACATATATCAGCAGGTGGACACAAATAACGGCGACCAATTCCACTTTACCGCGTTCGCCAACAAAGCTACACAGACCATAACAATGGCCTCAGCGAATTCCCACAGCCTGACTTCGCCAATTTAAAAGTCCTCCGACCCATCTACACCGCGGGGCAACCGTTGATTAAGCATCCCTCCCGAAAAACGCCCCTTTTGCCCCAAGAATCCTCCCCCTGCAGAATTTCCGCGAAAACCCCCTTCTCCATCCAACCCTACCCATTTGCTATCCTCCCTCCGCCCGTACTGAAAACCCTTCCCTCCCCTCCGTACCCTTCTTCCCCACCAAAAGCACCATTTTCGCCCCACCCAACCCCCCAAAAGGGTCATGCGTGCCTCACTTTTGCACAGAGGACCGCTCGATAAGGCAACACCACCATCCACCTCCAACCCTCCATTCCTTCCTGCTTCCACCGTCCCATACACACAACAAACCTTTCCCCTCCTGTCCCTTATCCTTCCGCCCCTCCTTCCATCCCCTATATCTGCCACTGACGACACAGATGGGGCATTTTTGTCACCATCGCGAGGTCGGGGTGAATCCGCTCCAGCCCCCTCGCCACTTACCCCGCTCACCAAACACCCTTATTTCCTCCCACTCAGAAAAAACAGATGATAGCGTCCAAAGTGCCATCCGTCGAGCCTTCATGAGGAAGGAAGAGAGGAGGGAGATGGAGAAGGGGATGGACGAGGGAGAAAAAAAATCCAACCGCCGCAAAGCTATGCGTCCATTCATCTACCGCGGTCGCAGATGCAATGGAAGTGAAAGGAGGAAGGAGAGATACCATCCGCCGACATAGCGGGCTTGATTCTGCTCTCCTACCACGCCTCTTGAGTTCTGTCCTCGGATTAAATGTGCGTAAAATAAATTCACATGTAAAAAAAGAATAGTGAACAAGAAAGAGTCAATTAAAATTTGCATTTCAACAGAATAGAGTTATCATTCCCGACTAGTTTAAAACCGACTTCTGAAAATTTCATGCGAGAGTGTAGCCAAACCAGTCGGCATTGAAAATTCTATTCTGTGGAAACGAGAAGTTATTTGATTCTTCCATGTTCATCATAATGGATTTCCACAAAGTATGACCTTAACTAAGTATCTCTAAAAAAATAATGGAATCACAAGAGACCTATTCATTTCTTCTGTAGGCTCCTTTCAGTTTTTCTTCCTTGTATAAATAATTTAGATTTCAATACGAAAGTTGTGTGAATAACTATGGACAAAGGTATAAACGCGACATCAAACGGGATCTACACTACAGTGGAGTTGTATTATTTTTTCTCAAACGGAGTTGGCGCACACAAGAATAAAGAAACAAACGGAAAATGACCATTATCTATATTTTAATACCAAATCTACTAATGGCAGAGATATAGGGGTAACTAATGTTTAGTAACAAGGAATGGCCGCGGTGAGAAGGCCATAGAGTTCAGCAGGAGTCATGGGTTATTCATAACGAACACTTGATATAAACACCACGAAGCGTATAAATATATAGAAAATGCCCCGGGATCCATGAATATATCAGTTAGATTATATTATGGTTGGGACACAGTTTTGCAAAAGCATGAATAATCCGAACAGTTTTGCAACGGCATGAATAATTCGCTCAGTTTTCCAGGAGCGTATCCGGATATACATGTGTATCATAATTCAGTAATAACAGAGTGTAGCGTCCGATTCATAAAAGATAAAACGGAAGACCGTATGGGAAACTGAATATAGAAGCATTAACATTAACTACAGGAAAGGAGTCTCAGCAGGTTGCCGAGGTAATTAATCATGGTTGAGGGCAAGGAGCTGGATATTATATTGAAAAAATTGGGAAAATATAAAATAGGGGCATCTAAAGCCGAAAACAAAAATATAGAAAGAGTAAAACTGTGAAGGGCCTTAGATCATGAACGAGATGATTAGAATGATGGAGGAGAGAAGAAATGGAAGAATATAAAAACTGAGTTAGGAAGAAGGAAGCATAGAGAATTCAATAAAAAATGTAGGCGGAAAACAAATGGAGGGTGGTGATAGACGCTGCGCGAGTTAATTGGAAAGTTTATAAGAGATGAGTGAAATTGGAGCGCAGTATAGAGAGGCGATAATGCTACGAGAAAGTGAGAAGGGAAAATCCGTACAAATACTAAAAAAAAAGTTAGGAAAATTATTAATTGTAGCAGAGAAGATTCAAGAGAGATGGAAGGAATAAACAAGACGACATAGTATAGAGGAACCTTACGTCAAATACATGAGACCCGCAAACTCTTAAACCAGAGCATGTAGAGCAATTTGTCTATCTCGGACGTGATTTGGACCAACATGGTCAGAGTATTCGGGTGAGAGGAGGAAGTTTTTTCTTTTGTCAAACAAAGAAACGTTTACAACGAGGCGAATGCTAATGAAATAAGCGTTAATAATTAGGTCAAAAAAGGTCGGTGAAAACTTTGTTAAGGAGTTTTGTTTTTTTCAGCTTGGTAACTTGGTATTTGACGGAATATGATGGACAGAGATGAGAGGTTTATGTGATGGGAAAGGTAATAAGAGGGGAAAGGAAAATCAAACAAATAGGTCCGTGATATATATATATATATATATATATATATATATATATATATATATATATATAGCGGCGGGGAAGTTTAGCTGGAAAAAGCGAAAGGAGGAAGGAATGGTAGACGAGGAACATTAAAAATGTCAATGAAAGCGAAGAGTATGTCCGAAGACTGTAATAGAGGGAAGGGCCTTTGAAAAAAAGTAGAAAAAAATATAGATAAAATAGAATAAGTTTTCAAATGAAAATACATATGTTTATATGCACACATATATCACTTAAACGGATAAGAAAGATAGCGCTAGCCAACAAAAACACAGAGAAACACACAAATAAATCTCATGCGTATTCCGAATTTTTGGTGCCAAACCATTTTCCTCTGGGGAAGGGAGGACTTCGCTCAACTGAGTTCTCCCTTTCCTCAGAGGAAGGTGGTTCGGCAATCGGAATGCGTGAGTTCCATTAGTATGTGTTTCTCATTTATTTTTGTTGGCTAGCGCTATCTCGATTCACCGTTTAAATTATTACTCACATCCGTGAGACATAAAATAGAAACATGTATAATGTTTGAACGTAGACATACTGCATATATTTAAAAATTACCGGCAATGGGTACCATCAACGACCAAACCGACCTTCGATTTGATTATTATGTTTATGGTTAAAAAAATATTTGTATGTATTTCCCTGTGAATGAATATGTGTACATATTTTTATACATAATAAGTTATCTATTCCAGAGAAAATAATAATGCCTACTCCCCCTCCCTTTCCTAAAAAAATCGCTGCAAGCGTTCCTTTTGTCGAGGAGGCCCTATTACCCACTCGTCCTTGCCTCTTCCCTTATTCTCTCTATGTTTGCTTCTGATCCCTCCCTCCTCTCTGAATCTCCGTGTCAATCTATCACTGTCTGCTGCCCCCCCCCGTCCCACCTCTCACTCCCACCCATCCTTCCTCCCCTTATCTCCTCGGACGCTTCATTACGGCCAGCGAGCGTTCGCCTAGGGCGGCCATCCTCCAGATTTCGGCCTCCTTCTCATATGACGGCCCACAGCGGGAAGGCGAAATGAATGATAGAGAATTCTCCGATCCATTACTCCTTAAAGCTCGACCTGCTCACTCAAACTGAGAGAGATGCTTGTTATGCTTTATCCTTAATCATAGAGGTGAGGAAAATGGATTATTTGCTGTGGAATGGAGCCGTGTTCCCCCGAAACTCCCCCGCATTTTATTTTCTTATCACTAGCTTATCTATAAGCGAATTTCAAGCAATGCACAAAAAAGATCAACCAATGAAAGAATAGGAAGCATGATCTGCACTCTTAGCACTATATATATCAACCCAGCAATCAACCCGAAGGTTAGTTTGGTAGGTGATGGTAGAGTTCACCCAGTACTAAGCTCGACGGTCTGTGAATATTCACACATATCAGGGTAAGGGGGCCAGTTCCTTTCCCTATGCTGGTTATCGTTTCTCAGGAGGATCTGGTACCCGAAAAATCACGCAGCAGCATGGTTGGAGGTGCAGGTGCCCAGAGTGGCTTGCCCGGATCCTCCAATTGGATTCCTTACGTGGATCGTCATGAAATTCTTTCCCTTAACCCAAGTATCTACCTTCCCTTGGCATTCCCTAGAACGGCTATTGCAAGAAAATGTTCAGTTTAAAAATTCTATTTTTAAGCCAAGCTTTCGCTATACCCTCTCCTAAACGAGTTCACTTAGGACACGACTACTATATATTAGAGACCCTTTAACAATACATGTTTGCCATCCGAGTTACTTTGAATTGTTGGACACAAACGATAGGGTTGAATCAACTAACAGTGTACAGAGCAATATTAATTTATTGTTCCCTTTAACCGCTAAAATTAAGCCATGGGCATTTGACGATTCTTTGTGGCTTGAAGAATGCGATGCTGAAGATGAGTTTTGATAATGTGGGCACCAATCTGTATTCAACTCTAAACCCCTTCATTGATTTATTTTACCCCATTTACCCTGTAGTAGATTACTCCATTCCTCTTTCCCTTTCAATAGGTTGCTCTAACATCCCTTCCCCCTCCAATAGCCAGATCTACCACCAACTAACACGTCTCCTTGCTTTCTTCCGCCCTTTCCCTTTCAATGGTTTACTCTATGGTTTCAATGGTTTGTCTCTATGTATTTATGTGTACATATGCATGTATTTTATACATTTTATACGCTGTATTATATGTACGAGTTCAATGAGTTACTCGCATATGACAATGGGTTAAATGAAAGAAGGGGCTATTGGGTCTCAATTTCGCCCAAATAAAGTCCTTCATCTATCTATCTATTTCCCTTTGTCCCTCAATTGGTTGCTCCAT
Organism: Hetaerina titia; assembly: GCA_037158775.1. Lineage (NCBI taxonomy): Eukaryota > Metazoa > Arthropoda > Insecta > Odonata > Calopterygidae > Hetaerina > Hetaerina titia. Next base: position 35,485,953 of record CM073768.1, on the reverse strand, counting down.
CCGCATTTCCCCTTCAGTTTATTGCTCTACCATCAAATAACTCATACATGTGATTCCACCCGCCTTTCCTACACTAGATGAAAACCCCCGCCACACACCCTTGCGGCGGCTCGCCTGCGGGGTACTATATAGATGCAGCACAGATCAATGTAACCAACTGACATGTCCTCTAAGTTACTCAGTCCTCCCGTCACCTTGGCTACCCTTTTATTTTCCCCGGTTGCTATAACCCCAGCATCCACGTCAACCAGGTTACCTTATCTCCACCTGACTCAATTCCAAAAGCCTTTTTGAGGGGTGTTGGTTCTGAACGAGGTGCGCTCCCTCATCTCAGGTGTTCCCGCAGGCGACACGAAGTTAGCTGGGAAACCACCGTCTATTTTTCATCCCCTTCCCTCCACGATGGGTATTTTCGAGAGTCGTCGGGAGGCATGGGCTGGGAAGGTGGGAGGATGTGGCGTGGGAAGTTTCGGCAAAAAAATGGTAGGAACAAACGAATGCTGTATCGCGCAGGAACGTATGCTAAGGTCCGCAGAGGGAGAACACGTGATTTATTTTTTCCTCGATATTTTGATACTGCGGAACAAAAGGGTTAAACGTTTGCACCAGGTGTTCCGACCACCGTCAGGTTACACGAAAAAAACATATAAAACGGAGAGCTCATCTATACCGCGGAAACCTGAGTGTAAAAACCGGGAGACATTCGTGAAATATATAGCGCGAATGCCATAGGTCAACGGCGAGGAAGAACAACGAAAAGATATCGCAGTCAAATATGGGCGTATTAATTTGCTTGCCGGCGGCGGATGAAGAGAAGACCGCGGGATTATTTTATTCCTCTCTTTTTAAAAGATTTGGCGGGAGATTTGTAAGCCTTTTAGGATAAAAGCCAATTAATTAGCCTTGTCGCCTTGTTTAATGCCCAGGCATGGAGAGAGATAAATGGGGGAAAATCAGGTGCACACTCACACGTACATCCGGATGTGATCGGGTTGATTCTGTGGCTAGCGCACCAGTTTCCCCACCCCAAGGGCCTAGGTTCACATCTCGGTGAAGAGTAGGTTTTTTTAGGGGTGTCACTGAAAGATTAGTGCTATACATATTTCTGAGAAAACTTCGCGGAGTACATAGTCCGTTGAATGGGACGTCAATTTTGTGCCCCCTGGGCGCCTTCAGTATTTAGAGTAGACTTACGCCGTCCCCTTGGGTTCTCTACTTACATTCACTCTTTCCCCATTCCCTGAATATCCTACCTCTATTACTTTACGTAACGCATCCCTAATGGCACAAATGAACTAAGCCGTCATTCCCCGACCCTAGATACTCTTACTACTGATTTTATACGGAGACCACTGCCTCGGCCGCATACTAATCCTATTTCTTTATTCTCTATTATATTTCATCCTGAGCTCACTAGATACGGCTAGGCCGTTGTCGGTGACTCCCACCTTAGATAGAAGCACCGTAATATTCTTCTGAAAAGATTCAATAAACCTTTCTGGAATAAGAATAATAAACTGGTCCACAGTATTAATATTTAAGGGTATATGTGATTGAAAAAAATTAAATTAGGCATAACTCGGTCGAAATTGAGGAATAACAGTTTCTTGTAACTACTCCCTCTCACTGGTGTTGTGGCTATTTAATGAAGAGTCCAAGTAAAAATCTAGTTGGCCCTGGGAGAATGAGAGCAGCGCATTACAATTTAATATTTTGAACCAATTATGTCACCAAAAATACATAAAAAACGAAAATGAATAAAGATGCAATATTGGTCATTTTATAGAAGTCGCAGATCTCGAAATTAATATTCTAAATATTCTGGGCTATGTTCCACAAAACTTCATTGGTTTAACGTTTAAAGTTTAGATTTATTTGTATTTATGCGCAATGTTGAAAACAATTAGATGATGACAGTAAATAGTATGAAAACGTAACTTATTTGTGTGAATATTATTTATTTAGCATAATGTGAATGTCACTGCCATTATTGCATGATAAACTATAGCAGTGACGATGGCCAATGTTTGCATGGTCAATGGATTGTTTTCACTCAGCATAATGATCCAATAAATTAATTTATTTCAGCGTGAAATTTTAAGCTCAGAGTTTTATAATAATAGTTAGTCACTCATGTCAGTTCCAAAGAATGGGACGCACCATTTCACATAACCGAATGGGACGTACCAATTACCGTTATTAAACTTTAGGCGGATTTATAGCTATGCTAAAACCTAGGAAATTACCTAACAAAGTTCCCCCAAACCGAGCTACTTAATAATAATATACGCCATTGATGTTTCGTGGGGATAGCTACAGCTAGATTTATAGTCTCTTAAAGCAAAGAAATCCGAGCCTGTTCTTATTTTCCCAAAGGGCTTCCTTCGCTTCTTAGACGGCCGTTTCCATCTGCCATTTCCCCCCGATTCCGACACGGCTAGGAACTCAAACAAACGATATTTCACCGAACCATTTCCCACAGATGGGGAAGGGTGGAGTGGATATGCAGGCGAGGAGAGCGAGAGGAACCAAAATGAAGAAATGAAGGTGCTCTTATGCACCACAAGAGTGACTGAAATTTATGCATTATACACATATTCGGCAATTCTATACTATCCGGATCAATTTCTATCTTTTTTTCTCAGATAATCACTGTATTCCATCCTTTCTTAAATCATTTTCTTTCTTCCTTCTCCAACGTCTTCCCATGAAGTGCTCAGAACTGTATTTAGAATGTTATACACATTTCTCTGTTATATCTGTAGTCTGTATTAAGTAGTTTAGTTTATTATCGATGGTTTCAGTACATATGCATTTTTTTCCAGAACATCCATTTTTTTTAAACATTTTATTTTCTCATCAGCCGTCGTCAGACAACAAGCTACAACCTTTTTCATACATCAGGCACAAGTAGGTCTATGTCAGCATCCTCATCTGGGATGGTTTTAGCCAATGTTAACAAAGTTTTTGAGACTCTGATTTGCTACAGTAAAATCAATCCGTAACCTGGCAATACATCCTCGAGTCTTACATGTTTGTGGAACCTTCACTGATGACTGTTAAGCAATTGGCTGAGCTACCCCAGGATACAAACGTTCACAAAATTCTAACGACATTTCCCCTCTTTCATTTATTTCTCTTTTCCCAAGTACATTTTCACCAACCACACATCTACATCATCTTCCCTTCCCTGTTATACAAATCCAATATCCCACCATTACGTTCATCAATTACCCTTTTCTGTTTTTTAAATAGACTTTCTCTGTCTGCTCCCATGTTGCACCATCATCGAACACATACTCATTCGCTGCTGATGCAGGAATATGAACCCAAATAAACGAGGCGGTCACTATGCTTGATGGCACAAGGCTCAGCTGTTCATGCACTTGCGAAGTTGAAGTTTCTCTGTTGTGGAGATAACCATTTGGGAAATATTCGGAAGATATATGCGTGCACTTAGCACGTGTACATAAGTGCATGACGTATACCCTATATGGTCATGTTATGGCATCATAATGCTTCTTAAGGAAGTTGCTTTAAAATATGGACGCAATTCGCAACAAATGCATTATCGCTTCACTATAATAGAGATATATGCAAGCATACCTGCGCTGAGACGTCATATCCACCCCAGAGCCAACGGGCTAGCTTGTCTAGTGTCTTCAGCATGATACTTGATGTCTGTGGGTACCATGAACCAGAAAGACGAGTATTGCGGCATGGGTACTTCGCGGTCTATTTCTCAATACCATTTTCCATTTGATATAGAGGAAAAAAATGTTAAAAAACTTCTGAGAGAATAGTGTTGTTTCGCCTTGTCATTTTCCTCACTCCTAATGTCATCTAAAGTGGAAATTTTAAGGAGCCAATAAATAGTGGATTTACGACATAAAAATATCTCCTAACCGGCGTTTTCGACCCTGTGTTAAAAAAAGAAGATTTGCAAAATAAAAAAAAACGTTCTCGGGTATATAATCCTCAACTCTTCCCACAAGCGGTAAAACAAAAAAATAAAACGTTTTTTTTTGCTTAAGAAACGGATCTAGTGAGAGAATTGGGCCTTGAAATATTTTTTAGATAATGCCACTACTAAAAAGGCTAAATGAAAATTCGCTTCTCTTTATTCTTTAAAAATATAGCTACATTTTATTGTTATTTTTTTTAATGTTTTCTCCTCCCTCCCTTCATTCCGACGACTCTGAGACTGCTAGAAATGCCCTTCCCATAACGATCCGGTCCTGCAAAGCAATCTCATTTGACGCAGGAAACCCGTCTCCCTCCTGAATACTCCTCTCTCCCCACCCAAGTCTCAATCCTCCCCCTTCATTTATTTTTTTTATTCTCATACACCCACCCACCTAGCATCTCCAAGCCCCTAACCCCTACTACAAGAACCCCTTTACTCCCCCCCCACACACCCTCTGCCACATTCGCGCACCCTTTTTCCACCTCATCTCCCTTTCAGTCAAACATTCCTCGGGATCCTTCCCCCATCGTTTCCGAGGATATCCTTTCTACCTCTCTCTCTCTCTCGCTCTCATTTCCCCCGAACACGCGAATTCCTTAAAACCCTATCCTAACCCCCTTTTCCTTTCCATCCCCCGATTCCGCCCTTATTCCGGGGGGTGGAGGGAAATGCTTCCTCATTTCGGAGACATCATCTCTCCTTTCATTGCATTATATTTCTTCCCCCTCCAATCCACCCTCAGAATGGATGATGCTGACAGCAGGGAAAGGCAGTCGTCAGAACTCTGCCAACAAAGGTTACCTTATGGGAACTCTTCACACCAGGGGGGGGTGATTCAACTAAAAACACATTAATCGGCCCGAAGTATGGTTGTGACGTGCCAGGGAAGAGCTCAACTTAAACGCCAGGCGATACACGGCGTCTGATATCAACACTTAAACAAGGCGAAAAGGTGGGTGGGACAGATGATTCGCATTGTCATTCTAAATCAAGTTTTGTATTTTTGGAATATTTCCGGTTTTTTTAGTCATGTGGTTTGTTCCAATACGCCCGTTCTTTCAATCAGATTCATCTCCAGGCACAAAACAACTGTAATCAACTCGAAGTTTGATTTCGATTCATCCGTAGCATAGGTTCATTTGAACTTGCGAGTTATACAGTGTGTGAAATTCACTCATTAACAGGTTATTTGGAAAGGTGGATATTATAACCCAACATGTGTTAATATTCGGTTTCCAAATGAATTTCTGATATTCATAAAATGTCACTATTTGGAGAGTGAGAAATTATTCAGCCACTGAGTAAACCCAGGAATTACGGTAGGTAGCAAATACTTATAGCCACTAGGATACCAAGCGAACTTGTTGTGGAATACACCTTTTGTTTGATACCTTGTCATGGAACATATCTTTCTTTGTGACATTTTTACATCACAACAAAGCATCTTCATACCTTCGGTTTGAGTTTTCCTTCTCCAGGCTTGTCATCGCGGAGGAATACTAAATACTTCTCAGTGACAGGGATACTTAATATTGGAAATTTTAGTACCCTGCAAGCCAACGCCAGGGTACGTGGAAGGAAGGGAATATGCACCAGACTGATTTTGACCAAAATATGACCCTTCCGCGGTCGGACAATGTTATTCTGACCTATAATCGTTCGAGGAAAAAATTACATCTTAAATCTATCTGTTCTACACTTAATTTCTCTAATTTTATTGACAAGATCTCTCCTACCATAGCACGGTTGGGGGTAATAATATATCTTCAATATCACTCCTAAACAGACGTCCTTCCAGTTTATGAAAGAGATTTAATCCGTAACTTAATTTTCGCTCTTTTAGAGATTCCCAGCCTAGCTGCTCTAATATTTGGGATATGCTACTAAGTTTATCATAACAATGTTTTACAAATTTAGCTCCTCTACGCTGCACGCGATCCAAATCGCCAATTAATCTAGCTTCGTGATGATCCATATACTAGCAGCATATTCTAAATGAGGCCTTACCAACGACAGATACATTTCTCTTTGATCTTTTCATTACATTTACCAAGTACTGCTGTAATAAATCCTATTTTTTTCTTAGCTTGTCCATATATTCCCCGTGTGTGTGTGTGTCATCCAGGAGAGATCGCGAGTGAGGGTAACGCCTAGGTATGTAATCGAGTCCACACATTCCATTTTGGTGTTCCCGATGCACTAGATATTCTGGAGAGAATTGCCCTTTTTCCAAATATTCTTTAAAAAAATAAGTTTTTCAAATATGGTTTGGAAATATTTTTTTTGTGATGTCAGCGGTTTTCCAAATCTTTCTTTCAGGCTTCTTATTTCTGACCTCATGTAACGTAAACTAAGCAGTTACTGGCCTGTGGTCACTGATTCCTTTTATAGTTTATATAGTTGAGATATTTTTGGGTATTTCCGTTTCTAACAAATCAAGAATATTACTGCCCCTAGTTGGTTAAATGACTAGTAGGAGTTCAACGTAAAAAAATCAATAGAGACTCGTAGGTATCTTTGTCTCCCTGTTTGAAAACCAAATGTGCTCTAATGAATTGATGGGACGTATAAATCTCTACCGATTATAACGTCGTGATAATTGTATTGGGATAAGAAACTTTTGATTTACTGATATAATGCTATTGCTGAATTATATTTATCGTCCGGCGGCCTGTAAAATTCACATTCATAAATTCTTTTGGTATGAGGACTTTTAATAGAACACCAAACGCTCTCCAAACCATTATCTGGAATTACCCAAGCCCTGATGACGCAAGAATTTTTAACAGCAATAAACACACCACCTCCGATTCTATTTAACTCCTAATACGTGGCAGAATGGACGGAATGACCATGCACGAATTATCGCTTGTTTAATACAGGAGTTAATACCAGCTGGACAGGAGACAACATGTGGTCACGTTTGCCCCGGTGATGAGCATGGCCAAAATCTACCAATTTATCTGAGAACTTGAGAGTTGATTGGAGACCAGATTATGTTTTATTGCTCTTGCTGACGTAACTGCAACTGACATCGGTATAAAGGGGATGATGCAGGAAGAATTTGAAATCATTAAAATAGTGAGTTTGGTCTTCATTTTGCCGTGACGTCAACATTAACGCGAGGAACCCTGGGGTACAAACGCTGAAATGAATAAGTTTCAGCGAGCTGTATCCAACCTTCCTGACACGACTACAGAGTTTTATGTATTTATTTAGCCTAAATCCGAAAACAGCGTTTTTTTCTCCTTTTACAACAGACCATCAAAAAAGAACAATGGACATGATTACGAACACCCAAATCCTAGGTGGAGGAAAACCCACGCAGACGGGAATCGAACCCGCGACGTCACAGGATTGACAGACGAGGAAGTTACCCCGCCGCCATCGGGGCCGCGAAAAAAATATGCGTCGGCCGGGAATCGAACCCGGATCAACTGCTTGGAAGGCAACTATGCTGACCATTACACCACCGACGCCTTATAGACACATCTGCCCATGTGTTAGATAAAAGTCTTTAACACTTCCCACATGGACAGTCGAAATAAACAAGTAATAGAATTAAAACGATTTCGTCATTGTGGAAAAGTTAACTAATAAGGTAAGAGTATAGCATTTTTTCCGCACAATGAAACTTTATTGTACGACACGCGTTTTAACTCACAGAGTCATCATACGTTTCGTGCAATTAAAAATCCTGGAAATGTTAACCTTAATGAGAAAAACGTTGTGTGCATTCTTTAATAGGCTCTATTTGTTTAATGCTCGTTGTTAAAACGTCCTTATCGTATCGACCATACTCTCACCCATATCGATTCATAAAAATAATTTAAGCATTGATTTACATTATACAATATTTTTTCTTCTCTATTGGCTTGATAAAAATGAAATGAAAATGTTTGATTTTGTATCGATGTATGGCACCTATGGAACGTGATAATCCAGGGATAGAGCATTGGCCACTGACCAGAGGGTCCTAGTTCGATTACAGAGCACGCCACTGGTTTCCTACAGATTCAAATTCTTGCTATGTGATTTTTCGGTGACCAGAATCTTCTGGGAAACCATAGGCATCACTGGAAGAGGAGCTAGTACCCTGATGAGTGATTTTCATACATCGCTGGGCCTAATACTTACTGGGTGAGGTCTACCATCACCTACCAAACCGACATTCGACTTGATAATAGTGTTTATTATATTTTATATCGTCCTTCCTATGGCTGATCCCTAGCTGTGCACGTCCTATCTAAAGGATATACGAGTACTTGGTCCTAAGGCTTCACACAATTTCCCTTAATGGTCGTTATTGTGCTTCCAGGTTTTGCGTTAGTCATCTCTTCCTGAAGATGATTTAGCATCCCCTTGCCGGAGTGAAGATGTAGCCTCATATACATCAAAAATATACCCTAAAATTCGCACCCTGCGGTAGATGGTAATTACAACCAGGGATTAGTGTAAATAAAATTTATAACCTTTCTTTATGGTTTTCCTCTTCGGCGAGTTTGAATTTTCTAAATATTTTACAATGCTTACTGGCTATTTACTAGGTGAAGCAACCAACAGCTAAGATTCTTTCCAACATTTGGGATACTGTGGCAATTCGGTATAGTTGGGATATTCAGCAAACGGAGGAAGAGTGGAGAGGGAAAACTGGCATCGGCGTTGACTCACTCATTACGACAGATAACGGTAAACGGTCCACAGTTTAACTTCCCACCCAACGGATGAGGAACTCACTTAAAGTGCTTTCCACAAATCCTCCAAGTAAGGATCGGGATACTAATGACAAATCCTGCCACCTCCAGGGATTCGAACCTGGGCATTCCGGGTGGGGAGCTAGTATATTAGCCACCACATCATCCGTATTCCTAATTTGCAATGCTTTCGTAACAAAATTGTAAGGGAAAAGGTATCTCTTCCATAAGATAGTCAGGTAGTCAATTTTCAATAACTTATAATTGAGCCATGTGGGTGTTTTACAAAGCTAACGCCATCCAACAATTCATTTTTTTACGAAATATTTAGTTGGTTAAATCTGATAAGCTTACCAGCATGGAGTAGGTATTCCTAAGTAAGAGAACAATTCCTTAGATTAAAATCGCATCAAATGGCGCCCAATGACGTCAAATTTGTTACGGCAAAAGCAATGGCCTACTCCTCGCACTTAATATCACGGCGGCCATGATGGGCGGAATTTGAAGACGGCGTTCTCTCCTTTTCATTCAAAACGCATTACGGTCGAAGGGGTCACGAATATAAGACTAGAGAAATAGACTTCAAGACTGACAGGTTTAAAATGTCATTTTTTCCAAGAACGATAAGGGACCAGAATGTATGTAGTCGAAATTCCCCAGGAGTTAGTTCATTGCAATAAGTATTAATGTACAGATTAGGGAGTGCGCGAGGATATGTGTATATATATGTTTGTGTATGTACATGTATGTATGTTCGCGTAGAAATATGTGTATATGCATGTATGTATGTTTTTATATATTTTTTTCAAACAGGTTCCCCTCACCTTTCTTCACCTATTTGATAACCCCAACCCCCTCATCCCTTACCTTTCCCCCATGGTGCTACACCCCCTGCCACACACCTTTTTTGGTGGCTCGCAGGGTATTTATGTAGATGGGGATGTAGAACGCATCGACCAAAAACTTTGGCGTTCGACCTTCCGAGGTAGCATAATATCATGGGGATGCATAAAAACAATTTGCTATCGCATCTGACAGTTTTCCATCCTGCACCTCAGATGTCCAATTACAGTGGAGAAAACGATAAAAGAAGAGAACGGTGATTATTGATCAAGAGCTTATTTTTTGATACTCGCATAGGATCATGCTAACTCTCAAGCGGTTGTAGAGGATCAAGTGGAGGGGGAGAGAGAGGGTGATGGCAATGGATGGATTGGGCTGGAGAAGAGCGGAGAATATGACGTGTAGTGAATGGGGCTTTTCTGAAAGGACGGTCAAATTGGCCAGGGTGGGTGAACCGGTGGATTAAACACAGACAATTAGAACCACGTGAGGGGAGACGGAAAAACAAAGAGAAGGGGGGAAGGGGGGAGGAGGTTAGTAGGGGGGGTGGTCATAAATGGGGTGGCCTGAGAATTAAAGGGCAGATAGAGAGAGGGGGAGGAAAGCTTGGAGGGGAAAAAAAGCGCCGACTGCGATTCTGTGATTGGTTGTAGAAGGTAGTATTTGCACGATGGGGGAAGAATGGTGATCGTCGGATGATGCACTGAGCAGGGTGCATATAAAAGGGTTATTAAACACAAAAGGGTGGCTATTCCTTTTCAGACGAATTGATCTGGGGAGGGTCGCTGCTGGAGAAACAGGAAGGGATTTGGAATGGGTGAGCTTGGGTATGCTTGAAAATCAAACAAAAATAAAAAAAATAAAACGACCGTTTCGGACGCGTGTTTGTGCTCTTCGCGTGTGCCGGTGAAATCCGCGACAGTACAATGGTTCTTTGTACGCAGAATGAGGATTACACACCAATGAAACGATTTCGGTTACCATCAGGTTGTCTATAACTCTAGGATAATCATAGTCTGATGGGTAGTCATCGCCAAATTGCGTCATCGCTGTCACATTTCTCCATATACGGTGGGATATCCTTCGAGTCGAGAGTCATGAAACGCAAAATTTGAAAACGATGTACACACATTTACGTGATTTTAATGGAAAAGTTGACAACTGATGGAGGACATGTAACAATATACTGAAATTGTCGGATTCAGGAAATATTGGAAGACTTAAAATTGTTAGTGCCGTCACATTTGACATAGGACAAAAATAATTAATCGGATTCTGAAATCGTTAATTGAGCACTAACAGAGTGCACAGTATTATTAACGTACACTGACCCATTCTGTGCTGTGAAAAAGAAAAAAAACGAACTTTTACAGATAAAACAAGACAAAATTCACGTTCGGTGATTTTTTCGACTGTAAATGAAAAACCATTTTATGAACACTCATGCAAAATTTTGAGTAAAAAAAGGAAATTACAATCGAAAAGGAAGCCCGGTGAAAAATAAAAAAAATGTTGATTTTTTTCTTGGGATAATGATCTCTTTCAAAGACGTAGCCATATTAATTTATATTCTCTTTTCTTGACATTTTCTCACATCTTCTAAGGTTACCATCTCCTTCTTCTTTGTGAAAGATCCTCTACCTAACGAAAATTCTTATCCTTATGTCCAAAAAACTTTTATGATCCTGATACAAACATTTCGTAGTTGAGTAAAACGCTCCACATTCTATCTTTGGACGTTCTAATTTAACGCTGCACTTCCTCATTCTCGAAAACCTCATTTAGTTCGCATCCCAAACCGATTACTCCGATTTTTCATATGTTCAGGAATTGTTGAAATCCCTTGGCTCAATGGCTATCAAAATTTTAGTCAATTGGGGTCAATGTAGCCAAGTCAATAATACGTGCTAATAGACTGCGAGCAAGTCAATGATTTTCAATAGAGGAGTGGATAAATCAACAAAATTTTCACCTGGGATAAAATATCAAATTAAAAACACTTCACATGAAACCTACAGGTATCACCACAAATTTCCACCAATTTCAAGTTTGAACAAAAAGCCAAGAGTCATCAAAACTGCGTACATCGGAAAGTCATTTTCAACGAGGCTTTAGTAATAAATATTAACCTTCAATAGATTTTGCAACAGTCAATTAATCATGTCATTTAAAGATATAAAATAAAAACCGTGAAACAAATTGTCCACCTGACTAAATTCGGACTTCTTATGCCTTATTTTCAGAATTTCGCAGTAAGTTTGATTAAAAAGTCTTTTTATACCTATCTGAGCAGATCAATATTATGATGTGTAACTCAGTAACATAATGAGGTTTTTTGATAGTGGGAAAATACTAAGCCACAACCAGCACGGATTTGGGAGGCGCAGATCTTGCGAAACACAATTAGGTCTTTTCATTCACCATATACTTAGATCGGGAGAAAAAAACACACAAGTTGATACAGTATTTCTGGATTTCAAAAAAGGCCATTGATAAAGTCCCACACAAAAAATTGATACACAAACTGAGATGCTATGGAATCAATGAGAAAATTATTAATTGGATTGGAGAATTCTGGCCAAACCGCAAACAAATAGTAGTCATCGGTGGGTTGTGCTCAAAGGAAAGATATGTAACATCGGGCGTCCCCCAGGGAAGTGTAATAGGGCCTCTTCTATTCTTAATATACATTAATGACTTAAGCTCACACGTTAGTAGTAATCTCAGGTTATTTGCTGATGACATGGCTGTATACAGGGAAATAAGGAGCCAAGTAGATTGCGAGCTACTCTCTAGAGACTTAGACACAATCTCCGATTGGTGCAAGAAATGGGGATTAATACTTAATATAGACAAATGCGCAGTTTTGAAATTTTGGAACAAAGGAAGTGGCGAACAGGACATTAACTACGAAATAGAAGGTTCATTACTAACTACGGCCAAACAAGTAAAATATTTTGGGGTAGTTCTAACACCACATCTTTCATGGGGAGCACCTATCAGGACAATATGCGGATCCGCTTTAAAGAAACTGGGCTTCATTAAACGGGTGATGGGGAAATGTAATGATAAATCTAAAGAGAGGTGTTATTTTGCTCTAGTTAGACCACATTTGGAATATGCTGCAAGTATTTGGGATCCATGGGAGAAAATCTGGCAAAAAGAGTTAGATAAAGTCCAGAGAAAATCAGCCAGATTCGTGAAAAATATGTATGACAAGAACACAGGTGTAACAGGTCTCTTATGGGATTTAGGCTGGGAGCTCCTTGAAATACGAAGAGAACAAGCGAGACTTAAACTTTTAGAAAGATTCAGAACCAGCGAGTTTAGCGATGACACAAAAGGAATAATAATGGCCCCACACTACTTAGGTAGATCGGACCACAAAGATAAAATAAGGGAGATAGATTCCAATACAGATAGATTCAAATACTCATTCTTCCCCAGAACAATCAGAAATCATAATAGTAAGAATCTGAAGTCCATTTAGAAACATTAAAAGCATTTAAGTTACACGTCAGAACTAAATTAAAAATTCAAAGATTGTGCATGTGTACAGGTATGTTTGTTGGTAGTTTGTGGGTTTGCATGTGTGTGAAAGGGTTGGGGCAAAAGGGTTCGTGCATGAATGATTACCATGTTTGGTTTGTGGGCTCTATATTTGTGGCTTCTGCATGCGGTTTTATTTTCCTAATTTACGGGTGGTGCCCGAACACCCCACGCCACATGCCCTAGCGGCGGCTTGCGGGGTATTGAGTAGATGTGTAATGAAGCAAATCGGTAACCTATACGATTTAATACATAATTGCAAGCGTTCTCGCAAATTTAAAATGACGTCTGCAACCGGACGAATTCAAATTATCTAGACGTTAACACCGAAAGAATGAATTGTAGCACTTTTGAAAATATTTTCCTAACCTGCACTGTAAATCATGTGAGTACGTTAGTATTACTGAAATTTGGCGTGAAAATCTTTGCAAATAAGACATTATTCACTAAGTATTTAAGTAAATACAACTGAGAAGTAAGACAAACGATACTTTCTCTTTGTGCGAATTAGTAAAATATTCTTATATCAAGCTCGTATGTTACTGAATAGGAAAACGGTGAAGAACAGAATTATTCTTCTTGTAGAACACCTTCGTTTGTTTTCCTTACCGTCTATTTCATTTTTTTCATTCTCCTCCTGAGCCACATCCCAAATTTTGCCTAAATTCTTGTACCCATTACCTCAAAGACCAAGTTTCCAAGCCTTACAACGATACGACTCATATGAAAGTGTTCACAAGCCTTTTCTTTATCCTTCAACTTGAAGCGCCTCACATCAATGCCCACCTATCTTTACTTTATGCAATTCTTCTTTTAATACCATTACAACTCTTCCCACGTTCTGAGAACAAACACCCTCAACACGAAGCGTGCAACCTCTCCTCTATACATGTGTTGCCATCCTCAGCATCCAACTCAGCCTCCCAGAATCTCATTACATTCAGTTGTCCTGCCTTCGAATCATTGAATTTCTTCCAATAGCCTTCTCTCCTCCTCTAGCATAGCTAAAACTTTATCGTTAATTTCCTTTCTGTCCATTTGACTTTTTCGATCCTTCCCTACAAAATGATTTCAAAACGCTTATCCTTCAGGCTTACTATGATGACCAAATTTTAGTGGCAAACAAATATATGTTCCATTTGAATGTTTTCATTAGCCTTTTGGTTAATTTTATTTCATCTGCCTCCCATTAACTCCCACAAATAGTCATCATATGCGATGTATCTCTAGACCCTTTTCCGTTTCTTATGCTTCCGCACTCAAAGTTACACTTGTCGTTGGGTTAATATTCTCGATCAAAAGTGACTTTCATATTTCATAGCGTAACATTTGTTTTTTTACAAAACGATATTTCGTTCATAATAACGGACTTAATATTAAAAGTCCCTTGCACAGGCGTTTTAAAAAACGAACTCTTTAATGGTGGAGATTTCAATCCATATAAAAACATTTTTCAAAAATAATTTAACTTAACAAATCCTTATCGTTTCTACGCTAAATTCTTTATTTTTTTTGCAAATGGAAATTAATATTAGGGCGTGAAGACTAGCGCTAACTCAACAGAACCAAAGTGAAACTGTTTTTTTATGAATAAGATTTCAAGCTTTACAAAGAACGTGAATTGAAAAAAAATAATCGAAGATTACTTCATAGTATTATGAATTATTTTCCAAAATAAACCATCAAATTCTCTGATGCAAACAGGGCGTTCGAAGTTCGTTTTGCAGATGAAATGCACATGAGAAATAATAAAAAAATTATTTGAAAAAAGTACCTCTAAACAACCAACAATATCCCTGTATATTTTAAAGGCTCTTGGGTGGTTAAGCCAATTAAAAAAAAGAAAAATATATGATCCCTCGATCGACAACGCTATCGACGACAGATACTTATTCTGGGTTGCAAAAAGGGATCCAAATCGTCGACAACTGTGATTTTATGAAGTCACCGACAAAAACAAATTTCAAAAAGGAAGTCACTGAATTTATTAAGGCTGTGCAGTCAAAATAACTTCATCGTTAAGCGTCAGCTGTATCGTTCTTGAAAAACTGCAAACCCTTGGAACCGCAACGAGGAACTCGTCGCGAATGGAACGGGGGTCGTACTTCCGCACACTGAGGTTTGATGCAAAATGTTACTAATTATCACAATATGGCTGAGATGACCGCAGCCGTCCGTCCCTCTATCCAAAACAAGGAGCAGAGCAAGGGGATCTAACAGAATAAGCACGAGCAAGTCAGGGTTCTCCGGCTCCCCTTATTCGCGTAGCAACATCACACACACGTTTGCGCCACCCTCTCCGCCTTAATATGATCACTCGCCCTCATTCCCTCAGACCCTGAAACACCTCGCCCTGCCTCCCGAAACCACTCTAAAACCTCCCGACTGAACACTGCCAAACTCCCACCCCTAGTATCCTTTTCTCGAAACCCTTATCTCCTTCTTTCTCTCCCCTGTGAGCCTCACCCCAGAAAACCCTGCAGCTCAGCGGCTGGCTCAGGGCACACGCTCCATCCGCTGAGGTCTGGGGAAAAAAAAAGATTTCTTCTTCCGTAGAGGTGGATCTGACCCACTTACCCAGAGAGGCGTGTGCGTCGGGAGGGGCGGGAGGGGGTGGGGAGGACGAGAGGAGGGCAGGTAATGGCGTTGGGGAAAGCAAAGGGAGGATGGAGGGTTTTGGAGAGGCGGACTGGAAGTAGAAGCTTGAGAGAGAAAGAGAGAGATGTGAGGTGAGTTATTGGCGCGTTGTTCGTCATTTCCCATCCTTTGCTCCCATCGCCTTTAAATGACAATCGATTGATCCGCGCTGTTCTCCCTTTTTATTTTTATCTTATCCTCTCCCTTAATTAATTATTTACACACCCGTTGCGCCCCTATTTCAATGCTCGTCCTCCAATGGAAAAAAAACGTATTTCGAAAACTGGGATTTTACTAAAAGGACCAGGGGAAGCGGAGATGGTTGGTGGTGGTGACGGAAAAAAGTGGTAGCATCAGGAAAATAAGGAGGTGAAAGAAGAATATGCGGAAATTCTTTGTCCATCTCTCCCTCCCTACGACGCGATGTGGTGTTGCGATGTGTTTCTGAGTTGGACTTTGCGTCGCTATTTTTTTTCTACCCTTCAATTTTTTTTTCGCGTAGCATCGACTATAGCCGCGCATACATTTGGAATTCAGTGGCATCCGCATTAGGAATTCATTCTGAAATATATATATATATATATATATATATATATATAAAGGATAGAGAGTAAGGCAAATGATTACTTAGGGGATGATCAGTTTGGGTTCAGGAAAGGAAGAGGTACGCGTGATGCCATTGCAGTAATGAGATCACTAGTCGAGAGGAATATAGAATACAATCAGGACGTTTTTGCCTGTTTCATAGATTTCGAAAAAGCGTTTGATAGAGTGAATTGGGAAAAATTAATGCGTGTATTGCAGAAAATAGGAATGGATTGGAGGGACAGGAGACTGATCCGCAACCTGTACATGTCTCAGACTGCTCAGGTGCGAGTGGGGAACGGAGAGTCCGGATGGGCAGTGTTAGGAAGAGGTGTAAGGCAGGGTTGCCCATTGTCACCGGTACTGTTCAACGTATATGTAGAGGAAATGATTAAAGAGGCATGGGAAGAACTGGAGGTAGGAATGAAAGTCGGAGGGGAATTCGTAAAATCGGTTAGGTTTGCTGATGACCAAGCATTAGTTGCTCAGTCAGCCAAGGGGTTGCAACCATTGTTGAGTGAATTGGAGGTTCAGTGCGATAAATATGGGATGAGAATCAATATTAATAAAACAAAGGTTATGCGATTTTCCAGAAAGAAAAAGGCTAAGCTAAATATTAAAATAGGCGGGGAAAAAATAGAGCAGGTAGAACAGTTTACGTATCTCGGAAGTGTTTTGGACCAACACGGTCAAAGTGGTAGGGACGTAAGGAGAAGAATTGCGCTAGGCAAGGAGGCTTTCTCAAGGAGGAGGGAGTTGATGACGGGGACGTTGAGTAGGGATGTTAAGACAAGACTCGTAAAAACTCTTATATGGAGCGTAGCTATGTACGGCGCGGAAACGTGGTCGCTGAAGCAGGAGGATAGACGTAGATTGGAGGCTTTTGAAATGTGGGTGTGGAGAAGAATGGAAAAGGTGAAATGGACCGAAAGGAAAACAAATGAGGAAGTACTAGAAATGGTGGGGGAGGAGAGGGGTTTGTTGAGAGAAATCCTATGGAGGCAGGAAAAATGGATGAAGCGGTAGTGGAATGTTGAAGAGGGTAATAGAGGGAAGAATGTTGGGCAAGCGAGGTAAGGGTAGGAACAGGATAGGGATGTTAGACGGGATGAAGGGAGGAAAGAAGTACACCGAGATGAAGAGGGACCTGATATAGATTAGTTTGCTAGGTGGGGAGTCACAAAATGTTTATTTGATAGTTGTGTCCATCCAAAAACCTACCTTAACCGGTAGATTACCTAATAATAATAATAATATATATATATATATATATATATATTATATACATACACATACATATATATACATATACAAAAACATATATATACACACACAAGCTAGTTGATTTTTCAAGTACCAGATCTTCCTGGGAAACCATAACCGGCACAGGGAAAGGAACTGGCCCCCATACCCTGATGTGTGAATACTCACACGCCGTCGGGCTTAGTACATGGGTGAGCTCTACCATCACCTACTAAACCGACCTTCGGGTTGATTACTGTGTTTATGGTTTATATATTTGCACATACACAATATATTCTAACGCTATTCTATTATATTCTAATTTATATATATATATATATATATATATATATATATATACACACACACATATATATACAGGTATTCCTGTACTCTAAGGCGAAAACCCGGATCACATATTCATTCAAAGGGATACTGATACAGACATGTACTAGTCAGAATCATACGAGTACTTTTCTTTTATTTTCTGTATTTTACAGAAACTTAAACGGTACCCTTAGAAATCAATTATTTTTGTCCAAAAGTTTTCTAAGAAAATGCCATTTTTCCAAATAATGATCTGATCGATGATATTTTGGAGATATTTGCCTGACATCCGTCAGGTAAAGGTTCATTAGGTAAAGGTCCCTGATTGACAGAGTGGAATCAAACGCTATCTCTAATCTATACTTTTTAAACAATTATTTTTTGGTAGCAAACCGTTGTGAGGTACTTTCTTCAATGGAACTACACTGTAAACCTCTGCCTTTTTATAGCCCAAACTTACGAGGAAAAACCTGACACCCCACACAACCATAAACTGTTCAATCACGCATTCCATCCTCCCAACCTTCTATCCAACATGCCTATCTTATGATACTCCTTCCTCGCATGCCTAACATTCTCTTTCCTCTATCACAGTCTTCGAAATTCCAACGCCATGGTAACACTGTAGTATTTTATTGGTTAGGAACAGATGTTTTTATGCACTTTTTTACACACTCGTAACTCTATAACTAAAGAATTTTGAAAAAATTGAGTGGAGTGAATAAGTGCCAATATTGCAAAATCTACAAACCCTCATTGTGTGTAAAATCGTTTTTTACTGGTCCATTTATACTAAAGTTATTGCCTTAGTTCTCCAATTTTATACGCTTATTTCTGTCCGCTATCTAAACAACTAGATAGAGGGAGAGAAACATCTAGACTAGAGAGAACAAATAGATTGGATAATTAAATAAACGATAGCAGCTTAGTAAGTGAATAAGACCAGTAAAACCTAACATTTTTTCCGCTTTGGTTTTCAGGAAGAAAAAATAAGAAGTATGTTCAAAGGAAGAACGTGACATTTGGGCGCATCGCTTCTTTTCCTTTCGGTTCGGCTGGCAATTCAAAGTACCTACGCAAGCGTGGTCATGTTTTTTATACTCTTTTTTCCGCGCTCCCTCTCTCTCTCTACCCCCCCCCTTCTGCTCTAACATCCTCGCACGATTATAATGGAAACTCGAAAAAAAAACTATATTTTATCTTTCTGGAGAAGAGCACAGAAGTCGATATCTCTTTTCTACCTCCTTGTTTTTTTTCCGCGAAAGTTATTTGGAGACAATTAGTCTAAATGATCCCATTTTATTATTCAAATTACTTAAGATGAATTTCTACTCGATCATTAAACCGGAAAGAACCGAGAATAACGATTTGTATCCTTTTTATTACCTTCGAGTTATTACTGTGTTTATGAATACATATACGTGTACTAGTATACATATATACTGTATATATATATATATATATATATATATATATATATATATATATATATATATATATATATATATATATATATATATATACATTCAAATACGAAGTCCCGCCATACGGCGCACAAATATTCATTCAAACATAGAAATAGGTATAAGGAAAGGGGATAGGAAAACACATAAAAGGCGAACACAGGACATGTGGGGAAGGCGGTTTTTGAGCAGATCACGAAAGTAAAAATGTTTCCTTGACCGGGATTTAAACACCGGATCTTCCACTTGCCGGGCGGATGTGCTACCATTACACCACCGAGGAAACTTAATTTACCTTGAGATCTGCGATGTTTTCAAGACGCCCAAGTGCTCCGAATCATTTGCCATAGGAAGGCTTTAGGGAGCTGTTCCACCCACCAAAGGAGAAATAGACAATACACACAAGAAGAGGGGACAGTTGGTTAGAAAGCATATAGTATCATATAGAATCAAATCCCGGTCAAGGAAACATTTTTACTTTCGTGATCTGCTCAAAAACCGCCTTCCCCACATGTCCTGTGTTCGCCTTTTATGTGTTTTCCTATCCCCTTTCCTTATACCTATTTCTATGTTTGAATGAGTATATATATATATATACATAAAGACGAACACAATAGAAGTGTGTTCGTCTTTTATGTGTTTTCCTATCCCTTTCCTTATATCTATTTCTCTGTGTGAAGTAATATTTGTTCGCCGTATGGTGGGATTGGATTTCGTATGTATGTATGTATATATATATATATGTATATATATATATATATATAAACCATAAACACAGTAATCAACCCGAAGGTCGGTTTAGTAGGTGATGGAAGAGCTCACCCTTGTACCAAGCCCGACGGCGTGTGAAAATTCACACATCAGGGTAGGGGGGCCAGTTCCTTTCCCTGTGCCGGTTATGGTTTCCCAGGAAGACCTGGTACCCGAAAAATCAACTAGCTTGTGTGTGTATATATATGTTTTTGTATATATATATATATATATATATATATATATATATATATATATATATATATATATCGTCATCAACTCCCTCCTCTCAAGGAGGAGGGAGTTGATGACGGGGACGTTGAGTAGGGATGTTAAGACAAGACTCGTAAAAACTCTGATATGGAGCGTAGCTATGTACGGCGCGGAAACGTGGTCGCTGAAGCAGGAGGATAGACGTAGATTGGAGGCTTTTGAAATGTGGGTGTGGAGAAGAATGGAAAAGGTGAAATGGACCGAAAGGAAAACAAATGAGGAAGTACTAGAAATGGTGGGGGAGGAGAGGGGTTTGTTGAGAGAAATCCAATGGAGGCAGGAAAAATGGATGAAGGGCGTATTGAGCGGTAGTGGAATGTTGAAGAGGGTAATAGAGGGAAGAATGTTGGGCAAGCGAGGTAAGGGTAGGAACAGGATAGGGATGTTGGACGAGATGAAGGGAGGAAAGAAGTACACCGAGATGAAGAGGGACCTGATATAGATTAGTTTGCTAGGTGGGTAGTCACAAAATGTTTGTTTGATAGTTGGGTCCATCCAAAAACCTACCTTAACCGGTAGATTACCTAAAAAAATATATATATATATATTCAAACTTGAAAATCCCGCCATACGGCGCACAAATATTCATTCAAACATAGAAATAGGTATAAGGAAAGGGGATAGGAAAACACATAAAAGGCGAACACAGGACATGTGGGGAAGTGAATATTTGTGCGCCGTATGGCGGGATTTTCAAGTTTGAATAAGTGTTTGGCCAATGTGGCTCGTCTCTTCTTCTGGCTATGCGTGCCATAAAACGCACCGTTCCTATCCTTTATAAGATCGTATGAATGCTTTTCTACTATCCTTTCCCCTTCTTGTGTCCCGTCTATTTCTCCTTTGGTGGGTGAAACAGCTCCATAATGCCATCTCTCGGGCAATATGTATCGGAGCACTTTGGCGCTTTATAAGATCACAGATCTCAAGGTAAATCAGGTTTCCTTATTAGCTTAGGTGGTAGAGCATCCGCCCGGCAAGTGGAAGGCCCGTGGTTCAAATCCCGGATAAGGAAATACTACCTTGATCAAAAAGTTCCCGGAATTTATTCAGAAAATTAAAAATACAAGTTTATTCATCTAAATCTATATTGTCCCCTTCAAAGTAATCCCCATCGACTGCAACACACTTATGCCAGCGCTTGATCCAATCCTCGAAACATTTTTTATATTCGGTTTTCGGTATGTCCATCAGTGCTTCCTGCGATTTTTCCATTACTTCCTCTCGGCTGCTAAAACGCGTTCCCCGTAATGGTTTTTTAACTCGATTGAACAGAAAGAAGTCACAGGGAGCCAAATCAGGTGAATTCGGTGGCTGTTGGATGGTATTTGTTGCATTTTTCGTCAAAAAATTACGAATAATGATAGCACTGTGCGAAGGTCTCGACGCACTGTGCGACGATTTCTGGTCTCTTTCGGCGAATTGCTTCACGCAAACGTCTCACAACGCCCAAATAATACTCTTTGTTTACTGTCTGGCCTTCTGGCAAAAATTCACGATGCACTACACCGTTGTAATCCATGAAAACCGTCAGCATTGCCTTCTTTTTTGACTGAAAACGACGTGGTTTTTTTGGTCTCGGCTCATTTGGTGAACGCCATTCACTTGCCTGATGTCTGGATTGCGTGTCGTACTCATAAACCCACGTCTCGTCTCCAGTAATGATCCTATTGATGAATGTGGGATCGGATTCAGCCTCGCAAATCATGTCTTTTGCGACGTCAACACGGTCTCTTTTTTGCATGAAATTGAGGTCTTTTGGCACCAACTTTGCTGCTACTCGACGGAAACCCAAATCATTAACCACAATGTCTTGGGCGGATCCATAGGCAATGTTCAAGTCCTCCGCTATTTCTCTGATGGTTAATTTGCGGTTATTGACCAACATTTCTTTTACTTTATCAATTTTTTCACCGACTTTCGATGTCGATGGTCTGCCACTGCGTTCATCATCTTCGATTGACTCACGACCACTTCTGAACCGCTCGTGCTACTGGTAAACGACCGTTTTTTTTAGAGAATCGTTGCCGAAACACTTTTCCAACATTTCCAACGTCCGTGCGCCACTAAATCCGTTTTTTACGCAAAATTTAATACAAGTTCGTTGTTGCAAATTTAAATCCATTTCTGCAATTGTAAAAAATCGCCAACACACACAGAGATAGATGTACTCTTGGCTACGTAACTTTTGCAAATGTCAAGTTATGACACTAAGATTTAAAGGGAATATCAACAACAGATGTACCAATTTAACAAAAAAAACAGAACTCAAATCGGAACGATGGGAGCGCCACACGGTGGTTATTCCGGGAACTTTTTGATCGAGGTAGTATTTTTACTTTCGTGATCTGCTCAAAAACCGCCTTCCCCACATGTCCTGTGCTCGCCTTTTATGTGTTTTCCTATCCCCTTTCCTTATACCTATTTCTATGTTTGAATGAGTATATAAATATATATGTGTGTGTATATATATAAATATAAATATACGAGTATATATATAAATATGCACACAAACACGGCGAACAAATATTCCTTCACACATAGAAATAGGGAAAGGGGATAGAAGAACACTTAAAAGACGATCACAGGAATGGTGGGGAAGGCGGATTTGAGCAGATCACAAATGTAAAGATATTTACTTGTCCGGGATTTGAACACCGGACCATCCGCTTGCCGGGCAGACGCTCTACCAGTTAAGCTAACAAGAAAACTTGATTTACACTGAGATCTGCGATCTTATAAAGCGCCCAAGTGATCCGATTGATTGGCCCAGACTTGGCGTTAGAGCGCTGTTTCGCCCACCAAAGGAGAAATAGACAATACTATACAATACTATACAATATCTATACAATACTATATACATCGTAGATACATATGCATACACGGATGTCAACAAGAAACGACAGAAATATAGAAAACAATTGCAATTTTCCACTTTATAGATTCTTTAATTCCGACTATTTCCGATGTACTACGCCATTTGCAAGGATTGAACGTGTGTAAAGCTCACCTGCTCTTTAACCCTATCCGGCGTTTGAAATTCACAAATCAGGGGAAGGGGCTACTTCCTTTCCCAATGCCACTTATGATTACCCAGGATTTATTTATTTCCACGGATAAATAAAGTTATACAAATACGGTCACACATGCATACCCGCACGCACATCGACAAACCAACGGACACGCACGCACACACTATACTCACAGAGAAAAAATATATACGTTTATAAAAGGAAAACGTGCACACACAAAAAATCACATTTACAGTTAGCAACACGAAAGAAGAGTTAGTTATTTCGCTAAAACTGAACACGGTGGCTGGGGCGATTGAAATATTAAACGTCCATTTCATGTGTGATATATTTTATGCATGGGTATTTTTTCTGTAAATGAGCATTTTATGTGTGCATTTGAATTTACAGTATTGCTCCCGTAAAGTATTTAAATAATATCCGGAATTCCTATTGCATCATTCTTCGGCGTATACTAAATATCACACTGTGTGAGGCGACATTACTTGCTGCTTTGTTAAAATATTCGCTGCCCATAAAAATCATAGCCGCTCTCCGTGTAATGTACAAATGTAATACGCATTGCGATTTTACACTCATTCGCTCCCCTTATATGTATTGGTCTGCTACGTCCCGGGACCGCTGGGAAATAAACATCTAAATCAATGAAGGATCACAGCGCATTTTTAAGACAAGGTCACCGACTTCGACTGGGATATGGCATGCTAGTGGAAATCCATCCTGTTTTGAAGACATTATACCCATCATTTTAGGGGTAATAAGCGAGTGAGAACGAATAAAAATGCCCATGCATCCGCGTGTTTGCAACGTCTAACATGTGTCAGTATTTTCTTTGTCTAATTGTCACGGGAAATGGTTGCCATATCGCAAAGGATTGGCCATATTTTATTTACGCGTGAAGACTGTTTGAACTTCCCAACCGGTAACTATGGCGAAAGAAGGAACGAACCTTACTGTTAAGAGAATGAACCTCACCAATACATATAGCTGACGATGTTGTGGTATCCTCTGCTTTATCAAATTGGAGTCATTATATTATACTATATATTTACATAGTACCCAGCAAGTCGGCCCAAGGGAGTGTGGCAGGAGGTGATTACCCAGCAGGGTACTTTTGGCCAAAATTAATTCCCCCCCCCCCCATCGCCGTTGGATACAATTACTCTGATCCCTTATCGTTCGTGGAGAAAATGGCAACTTAAATCTATCTGTTCTACACTTAATATCTATTATTTTATTGACATGACATCTTCTACCGTGATACGAAGGGGTTAATATATTTTCAGTATCATTGCTAAAACATTGTCGTTCATTGGAAGAGAAAGAAGCTTACGGAAACACGAACGAAGTAGCAGGTAGAATAGACTAAATAGTGCTTCAATATATTTGATAGTTTATTCTTATTGCTAGCATATTTTGGTTTATTCAATTATATTTTACTAATATAATTACTACATTTTCCATGTATACATATGTTATTTTATTAGGTAAACTACCGTTAAGGTAGGTTTTTGGATGGACACAACTATCAAATAAACATTTTGTGACTCCCCACCTAGCAAACTAATCAGGTCCCTCTTCATCTCTGTGTACTTCTTTCCTCCCTTCATCCCGTCCAACATCCCTATCCTGTTCCTACCCTTACCTCGCTTGCCCAACATTCTCCCCTCTATTACCTTCTTCAACATTCCACTACCGCTCAATACGCCTTTCGTCCATTTTTCCTGCCTCCATAGGATTTCTCTCAACAAACCCCTCTCCTCACCCACCATCTCCAGTACTTCCTCATTTGTTTTCCTTTCGGTCCATTTCACCTTCTCCATTCTTCTCCACACCCACATTTCAAAAGCCTCCAATCTACGTCTATCCTCCTGCTTCAGTGACCACGTTTCCGCACCATACATAGCTACGCTCCATATCAGAGTTTTTACGAGTCTTGTCTTAACATCCCGACTCAACGTCCCCGTCATCAACTCCCTCCTCCTTGAGAAAGCCTCCTTGCCTAGCACAATTCTTCTCCTTACGTCCTTACTACTTTGACCGTGTTGGTCCAAAACACTTCCGAGATATGTAAACTGTTCTACCTGCTCTATTTTTCCCCGCCTATTTTAATATTTAGCTTAGCCTTTTTCTTACTGGAAAATCGCATAACCAATACATATGTAGGTATGCACATATCGTCATATTAAAGATATTTTTCATACATAGAAACCAATGTCTTTAAATTTTATTGGTCATACTTCCATAGTTAAACAGGGTAGAACATTTTTCATCGATATATTTTTCTACGACTATAAATAATTTGAACCAGATATTTCTACCTCCCTGATTTATATATCCATTTGTAAAACAGTTTATATGAAATCTTATTTTCTTCTTCCAATTTTGAAACGAATCTGTGGAGAGGTTAATCTGAAATGTTCTCCCAAATTAATTTGACGCCCGGATAATTTTTTTCGATTCAATTTCTTGAGTTTAAAAAGAGAGATTGGGAAACTGCTTCTTCAGTTTTCGGCAGGAAATAAGGCTTATTTAGGACCGTAGGGTCCGGCTACAACTTCTGGTTGAACGCAGCCTGACAATGTGTAATCCTCGTTAAACTTTTCACACTACTGATCGTTGAAAAATACCATAACTCATTTTCCTCCATGGCATAGGAATATGACAAAAGTTTGATATTTTCTAATAACGTTGCTCAAGGCAACTTTATTGTAATGCGATAACGCAAACTTATTGCAAACGAAAAGAATATTTTATTGATCGGAAAGTAAGATGGCCATATCACACGGACCGGTTTTTCGTGATAGGCGAGCATAAACAATTTTACCCCGGGTAATTAAATCGAACTCACATGAATATTGCACCCGACACAAGACTTTTAATTTCCTTGGTATTTGATGAAAACGTAATAATCGGAATGGAGTACGGCGTGAGGTGGTGATTGTTGATTACAAAAGACCGCTGTGGCGCAGACTGTAACGGAGGTTACAACGGCCGACAATACAGCTTAGATAATAGTAGGAACAGAACTGAGACGTCACAGAAATTTAAATGCTAAAGAAAATGCAGAAATATCACATGCATCCTCTATGGAAAATGTGAGACGTTTCAATAAGCTCTCTCAAATCGCTTTAAAAGAATTTCGCCCAGCTACATTGTCTTTTAAAATAAAGATAAGCTCTGTGAGATGCGCTTTGGCTGGCACTGACTCGTAACAATTCCCTTGAGATATTTTCTGGAGTATTATATGCGAGTTCAATTTTAAATCTACAACCTAAAACCCCACTTTTCCTGTGTTGGTCTTTTATGTGTTTTCCTATCCCCTTTCCTTATATATCAATTTCTATGTGCGTGTATATATATATATATATATATATACCGACCGAGGCCTATATATATATAGACCGAGGCCTTCTTCAGGTCAGAGTCTGACCTGAAGAAGGCCTCGGAGGAGGCCGAAAGTTCAAATCATCTACAGTGTGAGTGTCCTTTTACGTGTTATCTGTTTTATTCTGTGTTATATTGTGCCGTCCAAAAGTTATATATATATATATATATATATATATATATATATAATAATGTAAATTCACTAATAGTCATAACAAACACAGAAACCAAAACACACAAAAGAGAGACTCACTGGTTCTCGAATTTTCGGTGGTCCAACCACCGTTCTGTTCCTAATTCCTCTTGAGAAAGGTGGTTGGACCACCGAAAATTCGAGAACCAGTGAGTCTCTCTTTTGTGTGTTTTGGTTTCTGTGTTTGTTATGACTATTAGTGAATTTACATTATTGTACAGTTTCGTGGGTTTTCCAAGAAAGTGACTATATATATATATATATATATATATATATATATATATATATATATATAGATATATATATATATATATATAGATACATATGGATCGAATAGAATATATATTGCTCACTTAGAAATCGCAATAAAATAATGATATAGTTAGTTGCGCAGTGCTACTCTGTTTTTCTCTAATATCCCAAACAGTGGCTTTATTTTCTCCATAGATTCCTGAGAGAAGTTTCCCCATCAATAACCCCGAGTGATCTGTCCTTAAAACTTTCTGATTAAAATCCCCTCATCGCAATGTGTCCTCCTTGAAATTGCACTCCACGAACAGTTTAAAATATAAATTTCTTTGCGATTCCCATCAGTGACGGATCTTTAAACGATTTATCTCATTCAGTGATTGGTAGGCGGTGGTTCAAGGCACAATTACGTAAGGAAATTACATTTTCCCCTAAAAATCAACCATTCGAACACATGCACCCTCACGACTTTGTCCCGTTACATTTGAGGATGACTAATCTTGCATCCGCGGGAAGGAATTGGTTTCGTGTTGCCTTTTCTGGCATTTTTTCAACATAAAACTTCCACACTTTCCAAAAATCTACATTGCGGCAGCAATTTTGATCGACGAATTTTACCAGATATTGTCTAATCAACCTATTCTTATTTTCCTACGGTTATACATACAGCTAATTTGAACAATATCTTATTCAATTCTTGGTAATTTCTTTCCTGACGCGATTATTATTTCTATACCCCAACTGCATTGAACATCTTTTGAAAAACTTCCAAAATAGGTGAAATAGCTGCTCTATTTCTATTCTGTTCTATCCGCACTATTTTTTTACCACCAAACTTAAATTTATCTTTGCCTTCCTAGTTATTGAAAGCTACATTACTATCGTTTTGGTATGATTCATTCTCTTCCCAACGGAGAATAATACTCCCAACTTGTACGCAAAAAGATAGAAATTTATATCGCTGCGTAACACGGCGATCTTTGTTAGATTAGATTAGTGCTTTATTCGGATTCAAAAATGTTTGCCTTCCCTGATTTTCAGCTTGACATTTTGGAGATCCACCCATACTTCTATAAATTAATATCTAGAGCATTATTTCCTTACATTTTCAAAAGTATCCAATTTATTGCTTCTAAATGTCCTCCTTGGAGCATTAACTGAACAGCGGCGGTGCCGGACCTGCCCCCCTTATCTAACAAGGCCCCGCCCCTCCAACGTACGTAATCCTTCCATTGGAGGGCCTATCGTCGAATATATTGCGACGTTCCTCTTTCTCTCTCTCCAGAGGCATTTGTGGACTCTTGTTATCCTTACAGGGTTCAACAAAGAAATGTTTCGTTGCCAGGGATCGTTTAGGATACGATCAAAGACGGTTAAGTCTTTGAGTTGGCGTATAATATATTGTTGAATTTAATTGAAAGGATACAGTTGTATGTTTATCCTAAACACAGAGTGGATTATTTCAGAATGTCAAGAGACAAATGAACCTGTCTTCTTCGGAAAATGGACGCCATTTGTTTCCATGGCAGTGTTTTGGTAAACATTTGTTTTTTACTTAACTTCTTGAAATTTTCATTTTATCTCAATACGTGTCGAACCATTGCTTGTATTGGGGTTTGATAAAATTAGCCAAAGATCTTCCAGGTAAATGGTATGCTGTTCAGTTCCTGCACAACAATGGCATTCTACGCATTTCGAGAATTTGAAACCAAGGGCACGAAATGGGATTGGTGAGGAGAATTTGTAAAATCTTAAAATGCCCTGTCGCACTTCCAGACACGTCCATGAAAAAAACACGTTTGGAGTCCAGAAATATTAATCTGGAGATAATTTTCTAATTTATCCACAGTTGAAGTAGGTAGTACACTACATCAAAGTTTAATACAGCTATTTAATTTTATCAAAGACTATGGACGCGGTAGTTCAGGGGACATCTACTGGACTACTGACTTGGTTCGAGTCCCGAGCAAACCTCTATGGGCACCTGCAGCTCCACCCAAGCTGCTGTGTGACTTCTTGGGTACCAGATCTTCCTAGGAAACCATAAACGGAACAGGGAAAGGAACTGGCCCCCTTACCCTTATGTGTGAATTTAACAAGCCGTTGGTCTTAGTACTGGGTGAACTCTACCATCACCTACCAAACCAACCTCCGAGTTGATTACCGTGTTTATAGTTTTTTCTATCCTTTCAGGGGGTGTTCATTATCACCTGTGCTTTTTAACGCACATAACATGTGAAGGAAATGATATAAGAGGCAGAGGAAGAACTAACTGGGGGTACTAATGAAAATCGGTGGGCAATTCATAAAATCAGTTAGGTTTACTGATGACCAAATTTTAGTTTTCCAGTCAGCAAAGGATTTGCAAATATTTCTGAGCACATTTTAGAGCCAGCTCGATACATTTGGGGTGAGAATAAATGTAAACAAAACAAAGGCAAAGAAGCAATCACGAGGAAGACGAAATTGATGACAGGGACGCTGAGTAAGGAGGTAAAAACTTTAATATTTTGTTTAAGGAACACGAAAGCCATTTCCTAGATTAGAATGGCATGGCCGTATAAATGCTTTGCAAGCATTTCTATCGGAACGAAGAGAATTGTTAGGCATTTTTTTACTCTTTTATTTTTCTCAGGGCTCAAGCGGAAGAAAATAGAATTTTTTATTGAATATCTGGAGATTGAGGTTGAGCATTTTCGTTTAGTAAAACTATCACACCTAACGACTCACACAGCATGTCTTAATTTCGGGAATGGATTCCATCGGATTACGTCTCTTGCGACTGAAATACATCTAGGGTAAATTTATCGGAGCATGAACCTAAACAATGGGGCGTCCTTTTATTAAAATCCTGAGAACAGCAATCCGTGATCACGAAAAAAGCAATAAGTACTCACGAGAGTGTGGAGGGAGTCCCACAGTAGCGTTTCCATTAACCCCTTGATTGGGGGATGGACGATATTACCATATTTTGACACAATTTGGATATTTTAGGTCGATATGGTCAATTAAGAAAAAAAACAAGAATGGTTATCGAGAATGAATAATTGCAGCCAACCTGGCTTTGAGGACAATAGTTTCAATACAATTGCATTGTCGTATATTTGACGATAATGAGGCAATTTAACAATGCAATAGTAACTAATATTTAGAAAAACCTAATTTTTTATGTCGCATGATTGGTGTTAATTCACCTCCTGCCACACACCCTAGTAGTAGCTTGCACGGTACCATTAACTATATGGATTGTTTTAAGAAAGTTAGTCCTTCTTCCCTTGTAACATACGTCGACATAACACAATCTAACCCAAAAGCCAGAAAAAATTAAATTTACCAGAGCACTTGACTTTGTTGAATTAGTCAAGGGCATCAATTATTACATTTTTTTTGTATAGATGAATGCACACGAGAGTTGTGTATGAGCCAACATGTATTCAAGCGTATGGATGAAATAATTTTCCACTTACACTATATTTAGTGGACTAACACCCCCCGCCACTCGCCCTTACGAAGGTTTGCGGCATGTACTGTTGATGCCTCCACATCAATACATTGATTTCATTAGGACCATCGATGTAATAGGATGATTATCGCAGTGCCCTGCACTTCAGCTACAGGACGTAAAATGTCAGCTGGGATTCTACGGCGTTAGACGCGGGAAATATTGAGCTAAAATTTGCCCAACAAGGTTAACCCTCGCATCCCCTCTTCCCCCAATCTCTCCCATGGTCCCACGTTCCCCTGGGCACATGACGATCGGATGGCCGCAAAATGGTCTCCTTTTCAGGGCGTACTGGGGGGAGCTAACCCTCATTTCCTCCCCTCGTCTCCTCATAACGCCATCCTCCCTTGCACGGACGCGAACAAATGTCCCCCGGGAGGGTGAAATTCCACCGCCAGGCGTTGGGGGGTGGAGGGGGTGGAGGGAGGGAGGCTGTAGGGAATCTACGTCCTTTTCCTCTTCCTTCCTCCATTCCGCAAATAATAACAGCGGACGTTGTTAATATTTCAGGAGGACGAAGCTAAGGATTTCATGGCTGCCGCCCGCCCGCCTATCACGTCGGGGAGACCACGTGGAGAGGGCAGCACGGACGTCGAGGACGCAAGCAACGATAGACGTAACGATGTTGGAAGCTGGGAAAGGATACCTACATCCACATTTAAGTGGATCGGGCTGGCGCGGTGCTTAATGTAACGGCTTTCCAACTCAAGGCTCCACCTTCGCATCCCAGTGGTGTAAAAAAGTTTTCCAGTAGTATCCTGAATCCTTTCTGGTTGCGCTATGTGAAGGTACTTCGAGAGATGTACCTCGTCTGTCCGGTCGAACACCCATTTTTTGTCAGCTTGACATCTTTCATTATTATATTGTACTAATAGCCGGCGCTGGGTTTCTCTCTCCACCCATGTATTTATCTCCCCGAATCCCTGAAAACCCTACTACCCTATACCGTATTACCCACATGCCTCTAACGGTGAAAATTACCGCAGCTACCCTGAGGTATTTTCTCTTATTCCAAAAATTCAGCACTATTCACTTTTTGAAGCTAAATTCTACTTGCCAATTGTCGCATCAGCGTTTTTTATTATTTAAGTCATATGCTTTAGCTACTTTAACCTCAGGATTACTGATATATTTTTAAAAAATTTCATCGTTGGCAAATCAACGTATCTTACTATTAATCACGTAGTTAATGTCGTTAACGTAAAGAAGGAATAAAAGAGGGCCGAAAACACTTCCCTGGGGGACACTTGATGTGACATCTACCGCATTAGAGCTCTACTGGAGTAGAGCTCCAAAACTTGGTGGAGAACCATAGTTGAAGAACCATTCTTGAAGCTATGCGAATTTGATATTAAATAGTTCACGCGACCAGGGTACGAAAACCAACCTAACCTTACGTATCAAAAAATGAGACATTAAAGAATATTAAATCAGCATCATTTGTGACTCGTAGAAGTCATTTAGGATCAACGCCAGGTGCTAACAATCTTAATAATATTCTTATTGAACCTATTGGTCAAATTCACGAAGTAAATAAGCTCGACTGAGACGGTTAAACAGGACCATTAAACACGAAAGAAAATTAACAGTATTTTTTTATAATAACGGCTCACTTTAATCCTTAACGAACAGGATTCGAATGGATGAAGTAAGGTCTCCTAAGCGTTTAGCTTGCGTTAGAATTGCCCGAATTACCCACAATCGCCCTAAAATAATTCGTTTTCTGAAAATGTAAAACTGAAAAGGATTTAACCCTTCATATTCATTGAATATTGATTAAGTGGAAATATTTTAGGCCATAAAAAGAGAAATCAGATCGTAGATCAACATTGACTTTGTAGCAGAATAATCCCGTATTCTGGACATTTTCCTCCACATCTTCTAATCTAATTTGTACCCTGCAAGCTGTAGCTAAGGTATGTGGCAGGGGTGGTCACACACTGGCCTTTGCAACAGCAAAAATTAAATATTTCTGAATTTTTAGTTACAATATACTATTTCCACCTAAACTGAAACGTTTCCTACGAAACGAAACAAAGTGTAATTTCAAAGATCTAATTGGTTCGGTCAATTGACTTTCTCCATCCGAATAAGTACAATGTCGTTTCAAATAACTAAGGAAAAATGACATTAAGGTAAGTTAATTGGAAACCACATTGAAAAAAATAAATGGCTGCTAGGGAAATTTTAGAAGCTGAACATTCATTTTCTCCACGCATAAATCAACGAGAATCAATATCGATGGAGTGGATTGCCAGAAAACTTGATATGTGAATTATTTTGGTGATTTTTTTCTTTTTGCGTATCACTCCATCACATTACAAATTGTAAGGAAAAGTTTGCTTGGATTTCGAAGGAGAAATATGACTCTAATGATGATCGGTCTTTTTTTACTGCTAAAATTTACACCAACACTTTTTGGGCACCTTCTTCAGAAAGAAGAGGGCTCCATCTGCCTTAACATCGCTGGACAGATACATTATTTTAAAAAGATTCAATCAAACTAAAAAAGCAATTGTCCTGGATACCTTATGTCCAAATTTCACTTTCGTCGGGTAAAGACAACTGTCGCAATTGTTAATGTCAAACCATCTCCACCTTCTCCAGCTGCACTCTAAATAAATACACGATGATCTCCAAATCAATATTTCTGAACTCTAAATTTGTGTACTTTCTTGGACATACTATATGGAAGTGAAACTGCATCTTAGATGTCATCGTTATTTCTTCTTCTTAGCGTGTAGTGTCAAAACCCCTTTCGTACCTTCGACTACAAGGTTTTAAAATGTGATCGACGCTGCAGGAACCAGACAGAAAGTCGTTTATTTGCAAGTTCTCCAATTAAATGAATAAATACCATGACAAGCTATGGGCACCCCTTCAAAATTGAGATACGAAAGTAAACAACTAAAGGAATTTTTTTAAATGTTCACCGAAACAATGTCAATGAAACGATAAAAAAGTACACAACAATCACCATGCAAGGGTAAATAAGAGGAATACAAACGTTTACCGAAAATCAATCAAATAAACCAATTGTCGTCCGCTTCCTGGAGAAGACCCCAGTTTTTCCCCTGCTTACCTCTCTATCCGTCCATTTCTCTCCAATATTTTTCAAACCTCCATTCCTACATCATACTCCCAAGTCTCATTCCCTTTCCTCAAGGATCAGGTTTCCGAGCCCATGAATGGTATGTAAAAACAGCAGCATGCAAAAAATAGTAGCATGTAGCAGTAGTGTAATGGCACGGAAGTTGATTGTTTTTAGGTGATTTATTGCAATCAATAAAAAAATATTTAAGCACAAAACACATTAGCTAAGAGAAAGGAAGTGATTTGAATTCATTGACACTTATTTACGCACGTTTACAGACGTACGTATTTTCCCGTGTTTATCGAGATTACGTTTCTAATTATTTTATATAACTAACTTTTGTTTAATTGAGTAAATGTTGCTGTCGTGTTTTTGGTTGAAGATAGTGTTAGAATATGCGGTGAATTGGCTGAAGCCTAAAAAATTATTGCTTTACACAAATAACCATAATAAGACTCATAGATACTTTAACACCACCACCATTTAATATATGACCTTCCAATTTTATTTCACACTTAATCTATCTAATTTTTCGATGACCTGATTTCTTTCGTATTCTCCCAAATTATCTTCATCATAAACTCCTGGACTAAGAATACAAAAGGAACTCAACAGTTATTGCTATCCATCAGTTCATCACATAAATGTATATTTAATGTAAACTGATTTCGCAAGGAATGCATAAAAAATATAGGCATAAAAATACGCAGATACGTGTATGATACCAGGTTTTAATGACGGCCTAGTTAAAAAATATAAAGACTGAAACCTTAACTGTCGATATTGAAGGGAAACATAAATATAAATCAGACACCCACGAGTGGGGTATCAGTTTCGTTGACCGGTAAACGAGATTAAAAGATATGGCGTACAGGGATCAAATTACATTACCGCGAGCTATAAATAAACCTTGCTCCATTCCCTATCACTCTTATTCTAAATGCTGTGACCAAAAATTAATCAGCAAAATTACCAGCGGATTGCCAAAGGCATAATTTACATGGTTCGTCCATAAAATAAGTGTACTGAGCTCAGGAAAAAAAATTATTACACTTTTACATATCTTAAGCTAATATTCCTCAAAATAGGACCCTTGTGAGTCGATACACTTGTTCCAGCGGCGTTCCCATTCCTGGAACGCTTCCGCGAAGGCATCATCGGGTACCTCTCGAAGACACGTCGTCACGGCCTCTTTGACGGCGTCCAAAGTCCCGTATCGCGTTCCTTTCAAACTCCTCTTTATCTTCGGGAACAGAAAGAAGTCCGGTGGTGCCAAGTCCGGGCTGTAGGGCGGGTGCGGCAGCGTTGCCACGCCGTGCTTGGCCAAGAAGTCCGACACGACAAGCGCGGTGTGAGACGGCGCAATGTCGTGATGCAGCCGCCAGATGTTTTTGGTCCCTAATAATCTCGTGCACTATTGTTTTTGGCACATTACACTGCTCTGCTATCATCCGAACACTAAGACGACGATCAGAGTTCAGTACATCGCGAACCTTTCGCACATTTTCGTCGGTGAGTGTCGTTGATGGGCGTCCAGGCCGTGGTTCGTCGTCGACCTCTTCTCTGCCCTCCACGAACATCTTGTGCCACCGAAAGATCATGTTTCTGGACATGGCTGACTCCCCGTAAGCCTGGTTAATCATACCGACAGTTTCGGTAGACGATTTCCCAAGCTTTACGCTGGAATAACGCTGCTCCAAAAACTTCGGCATCGCGTTCCGTGACGTGGGTCGAGCGTGGAGGTTCGCGTTAACAGAGCTCCTCACTACACCACAGCTCAGAGCCGACTGCCTTTTTCAGCGTCGCTTGCCAACATACCCCCCTCCAATCGCAGCCCGTCAGAGCGGTTCTGGGCGCGTCTGGAGCGGCGGGAAAAAATCAGTACACTTATCTTCCGGACGAACCCTGTATAGTGCGAAATATCTTTCTTCAGATGATATAACTCTTATTTAATAATAATCTAATGGAACACAAATAGTGCGTCATACAATTCATAGATTGATGCCACTATGGTCAATACGAGACCTTTAGATACTTAAAATGGCGTCACTTAGTTTACAATAAAGCCGTGTGGTGATCTGTTTTCTCCACTTGCGTGGTTTTGGCACTCATATCGACTTTCAGCGGTAGTTAAGAGACGCATGGGGCTATAATATTATGAATGTGTACGTTTAGTGCTGTGCTCCTGAGCCAAACAATTCAAAAAGTGGGCAAAAAACATCGCGTGACAATGAAACCAAGAAATCTCGGCCATGGACCAGCCGATTTTAATAGCGGACAAAAGGAACCAACAATTCTAAAGAGTTCTCGATGACCATGCCATCATGGCGCCAGCTTTACAAAAATTATAAACAGATAAACAGGGAGGTTATGCCGGAAACTTTCGACTTCATATGAGATAAGTTTTCCCTCTGTGAAAAGCAGAAAGAAATTAATATTTAAAATTTTCAAATATTAATTTCGCATTCGCCTGTTTGATATTTCTAATACATTCATATGTATCATTTTTAGATATATATTGTTTCAGGTCTTATTGGGTCGGGATTCATATCCCATCATTTTTTTCTAATTTGATATTGCCATATCCTGCAAGTAAAAACGATATTTTTTAATTGCGGAGGCTCTCGCAGCAGATAAACCAATACCCATCACCCGAAAATGTAATTGCAGGAAGGAAACGATCAAACATGATCCGCTGATGTTTATTTGGCGGAACCATCAATTATGCGCATATGTTTCTTCTACTTTAATCGCAATTCCCTTTGAACATTATTTTGGGGGGGGGGGGACACAAACCTAATCTCAATGTGGACATAATGCAGTTACTTGAATATTTATCGAGGGTTTTTTACTTATAAATGAGGTTCTCTGAATGGTACCGGGGTAGGTACCGCGAAACATTTTCCTGGCATACGTAGTAATCGAAATATGAGGACATCGAAGAGTTCGAGCTTAAATTATGCAGCCACGAAACTCACACGAAAGGGGCGCTTCATGGATCGAGATATTCCAGCGAGCCGAAAGCCGCACTCTCCCACCCACCCCCACCCCCTCATCCTTTCCTCCGTATCGCTTTCCTTTTGAACGAGGGAACGAAATTAAAAGGTGGGAGGGTTTCCGCGGTGTTGCCGGTACGTCGAATAAAAGGTGCGGCGACGCAAAAAAAGGAATGTCAAAACGCGTGGGGTGAGGGCGGGGAGGATAAAGAAGGGACGAAAAGAGGAGGTGACTCAGCAGAAGAAGGCATTAAGGAGATGAACCCCAAGGGAAAGGAGAGTGGAAGGAAAAGATGATGAAAGGGAAGGAAATGGAGTTGCGAACATCGTGTCTTAGGCGAGATAATTCGTTTTCGGGAATAAATGATTTTGTCTTTACTCTCATTGCGGACTGTCAAGAAATCTACGTATGTACTCATACATACGAACAATCGCATATGCTTCTATTTTGTATAAATATATATATTTTTTAAGGTAATCTACCGGTTAAGGTAGGTCTTTGGATGGACTCAACTATCAAATAAACATTTTGTAACTCCACACAAAACCCAATCCAGCAAACTAATTTACATCAGGCCCCCCTTCATCTCTGTGTACTTCTTTCCTCCCTTCATCCCGTCTAACATCCCTATCCTGTTCCTGCCCTTTTCTCACTTGCCCAACATCCTCCCCTCTATTACCTTCTTCAACATTCCACTACCGCTCAATACGCCTTTCATCCATTTTTCCAGCCTCCATAGGATTTTTCTCAACAAACCCCTCTCCTCACTCACCATCTCCAGTACTTCCTCATTTGTTTTCCTTTCGGTTCATTTCACCTTCTCAATTCTTCTCCACACCATCATTTCAAAAGCCTCCAATCTACGTGTATCCTCCTGCTTCAACGACCACGTTTCCGCGCCGTACATAGCCACGCTCCATATCAGAGTAACTCCAGCAATCCCCGTTATCCTTCCATCTCACCTCGCAGATACCTAAAACATCCATATTACCTCTTTCCATCTCTCGCTTAATATTCTCTAATTTGCCTGTCCTTAACATTGTCCTGACGTTCCATGTTCCTATTCTAACTACTTTCGTCTTCTTCTGCGTCTTCTATAGATATAAGGAAAGAGGATAGTTAACACATACGTACATATATATATATATATATATATATATATATATATATATATATATATATATATGTGTGTGTGTGTGTGTGTGTGTGTGTGTGTGTGTGTGTGTGTATATATGATATTTTTAGAAAAATATTTATGTATATACTATATGTATTATTTATTGCGGGTCGCGGTGGTCTAGTGGGTAGAGCGTTGGACTACTGACCGGAGGGTCCCGGGTTCGATTCCCGGGCAAGGCACTTTGGGCACCTGCAGCTCCACCCAAGGTAGTTGATTTTTCGGGTACCAGATCTTCCTGGGAAACCATAACCGGCACAGGGAAAGGAACTGGCCCCCCTACCCTGATGTGTGAATATTCACACGCCGTCGGGCTTGGTACACGGGTGAGCTCTATCATCACCTACTAAACCGACCTGTGTTGATTACTCTGTTTATGGTTTATGGTATTATTTATTAGGTAAACTACCAGTTAAGGTAGGTTTTTGGATGTACACAAATATCAAATAAACATTTTGTAACTCCATACAAAACCCAATCCAGCAACCTACTCTACATCAGGTCCCTTTTCATCTCTGTGTATTTCTCTCCTCCCTTCATTCTGTCCAACATCCCTATCCATATAAATATAAATGGATAGAGATGTATATATATATATAAATAAATATATGTACATCATATTAAGTATTTCTATGCTAAGATTGGTTTACTGCACCCATCCATTCTTCTCTTTCAGTATCAAATCCATCACTCCCTTTATATATTCTCTATATCCCTCTTAATTTGTCTTATGAACTTTGTCTCTTTAGTAGATCTTCCCTTCTTTTGTGTTTCTAGCTAACCCATTTATGCCTCAAGGTTTGTGTCCAAGCCGTCTAGTTCTTATCTGGGCCGTGGAGTTCTCCTATTGGTTTCTTCCTTCCTCCTCTGCTCTTCTACACATTTCCTCGTTCCTCGCACAAGGAGACTCGATCTCTGATCTTACGGGGGTGGGAAGCGAGTCTACTACCCACCGCGATTTCTATAGCCTAAAGCCTAAGTTTAGCATCATGCCTCAACGACCAGGTTTCCGCACCGCAGAATAATAGTGCGTGGATTGTTTAATAATTCTTTGGAAATTCCTAGAGATGGCGCTCGTAGTTTCGGAAACGGTTTTATTTCAATGTCTTGGCAAGACGTGTGCCGCGTTTGCGCTCGGTGGAGAATAAACGCGAACTTGTGGTGGATTTGGAGGTTGGTTTGGAGCTTTTCCGTTGGAATCCTGAGGAGATTCTGCATCAATACATAACTGTGGGCGAAACATTGATACACCACTACACTCCAAAGGCAAGGGAACAGTCTAAACTGTGGGTTTAAAAGAAGACGATCAGGCCCCGAAGAAGGCGAAGGCGGTGAAATCAAACGGCATGGTCATAGCCTATGTTATTTTTAGATGGCCGCGGAATGATCAACATTGATTGCTCACAAAAAGTATCAACGATTGATGGAGAGTAATATACGTCGTAATCGCATCGATGGAGCACACAAATAAAGAAAAAACGTCCTGATTTGGCAACCAAAAAATTCTCTTCCATCAAAACAATGCACGGGTGCTCATCTCCGCAGTTTTGATGTTGAAAGTTGTGGAAATAAAGTTGGAATTATAAGTGCATACATCACATTCACCAGATTTGCCCACCATTTATTTCCCAACTCGAACAAATGGCCCGGCGGAATGCGATTCACGTCGAACGAGGACGTCCTTCCCAAACACAAATACATATTTTGATAACCTTCCAAAATCCAAAATGTTGGACATTTCAAAGAAGGTGGAGAAACGCTGGGAAAATTGAATTGAGCTAATTGAGGAGAATATGCCGAGAAATAAAAAAAATTTACCCAGAATATTTTGTTTACTATTTTTCCAAATTACTGTTTTTTCCTGGAGAAAATCTTGACTGATGATCAAAATTACCTTTTGGAAATCTGCCGAGTTTCTACATTGAATTAAAATTTCACGTACTTTCCACACAAAAGTTTTTCCTAGGAAATACAGCTAACATAGCACTGATTTCAACAATCGGTGCCGTAAATTTCTATTACAGACGCTTTGGTTGGGTTTTCTTCACGTTATCGGTAGAATGGGAGAGAGGAAAGTCTTTGTTGGCGGAGGTGGGGAGTAGGGAGAAGGGGGAAGGCATGATGGGAGGGCGTGGGTGTAAGCCGTTCCGCAGGAGAGGACGACCAGGTGAGTTTTCAACCGAATTATTAAGGTTCAAGTCGCCCCACCCTAGATGTCCCGCCCCCCCATAGGGTGGAGGAGAGGGACCCACGCCCTCTCCGCCCCCTCCATTACTACCCTGCCCCCGTCCCACGTCAGTCTGTTTGTGCGTCGACCCACAGCCCAAACGCCTACCGCTTGGGATCAACATGCTCAAACAATTAGGCACTTGTACGCGAATAAAAAATCCACTTTCTCTATCTCCCTATGTGTATAAAATTCACTCTTAGCCTCTTTTCTTACTGAAGATGGCCTTGTTTATCTCTACACATTGTCGGATTACTTTCTACAATTTCTACTGCAAGCCGCGGCGAAGGAGAGTGGCAGGGGTTGTTATGTCACCTCGTTTTATTACATTAGGTCGCTGATGACACTCAGTATTTCAACTCAGTATTTTTTTGAAATTGTTAACCCCATAGTACTACGGTTGGAGAGATCGTGCTAATAAAATGAGAGAGATTAAGTGTAGAACAGATAGATTTAAGTTGTCATTTTTACCACGAACGATAGGGGAGCATGATAACATTGCAGGGTAGGGTCATCTTCGGGTAAAATTATGCTGGTGGTATATATATTCCCCCCTGTCACACACCCTGGTGGTGGCTTGCAGGGTATATATAAATACA
This sequence comes from Hetaerina titia, assembly GCA_037158775.1. Taxonomy (NCBI): domain Eukaryota; kingdom Metazoa; phylum Arthropoda; class Insecta; order Odonata; family Calopterygidae; genus Hetaerina; species Hetaerina titia. The sequence goes on along the minus strand of CM073768.1, from coordinate 35,445,169 downwards.
TAAACCCTAAACTTAGTTATATTCTATTGTTTCAGGCTTCACTTCGTGGATGTATTTAATATATATACTAAAAAGAAAGACTGCGGCATTATCAGGTACTGATGTACCTGATAATGGCCGCAATTCGGTGAAACGCGTTGTACCATATAATAAAAATCTTTGGAAAAATATTTCTTTTTAGTACGCCTACAATTAGTTCACTGCAGACCTCCATTCTTCTTCATTCAGTTTTATCCCCTTAGGCCCTGAAGACTTCTGTTTTACGTCCTTCTTAATTTGACCTACGTACTTGTCTCTTGGTCTTCCTCGCGTTACCTTCCCAGCAATTATCCTTTCTATTGCGTTCCCAACAAATCAATGTGCGTCCAATCCATCTAGTTCTTATCTTTGCCGTTGATTTTCCTCCAAGATGTGCTTTCCTCCTCTACTCTCCTGCTACATGCTTCCTCGTTCCTCACTAAGTCCGTCCATTTAATCTTAAGCATTCTCCTCCAGCACCATATTTAGAAGACTTCTATTATTTGATGGTCCATTTTTGTCCAAATGCGCAAGGTCTGGGCGAGCCTTGAGCTGACAGTGTTTCCACACGTCCTTTATCGTTACCAACTTCATGGCTCGGAGCACCACCGGGCGAAAAATTTAATCATTTTAAGAATTTCAAGCATTTGTACAAGTACGATCAAACAAATGTATTTTTCCCAGAGAAATGAATGAAATCATCCGTATTATTTTAATAAAGGAACATGTAGTCACGACTTTGTTATTCGGTTATTTCCCCGTCTGAGGAAAGCAAGTTTCTTTAATGAATCGGGATAGATAACCTAGATTTCTCCATTGGGGGATTATACGTAAGGGGAACTTGGGTATAGTATGAATGCAGGAATTTCCTAGCGCAGAAATTCATTACTAGACATTTTATCCCATTCAACTGGATGTCCCAGACCTGATGTCACTCGCTGATATAGCTGGAATAGTTTGAAAGACCCAGACAATTCGATTTGATGCTTTCGTCTTGGTTTTCGACGCATAATTTGTGAAATATCTGACGTTGCTGGGTATTCAGAAATCCGCCCATCCTTATGTGTAGCGGATACTTCCAACTCCATAAGATGGCGTTTTGGGCAGTTTCCAAAAAAAATCAACCAAGATAAACACTCTTCAATGAAAGTCATCAGATCCCAGTGAAGCTTCTTGTGAAAGATATACGAGGAATATCCTCGTATTTGGAGGAAAAATATGGTTGAATTCACATGTGCCAGACAGTTAAAAATTCGATTTTTCTGGCATAAAATGCCATCGAATGTTGAGAGAAAATGAATGAGAATCTAACGAAGAAGCCTGATGAAGAGTGCATGATTTATGAGTGGGAGAGAGGAATTCACAGAAAGAGAAAGTCACGCGTGAACGTGATCAAAGAGAATATTTCAAGACGAGGCTATACCTAAGAGACTGATGATCAGTAGAGTTATGGACGTGACGAAGTTGAAATAATGATGTAGGAACGGGGAAGCATGGTTGAAATCTGGTAAATTTCTTAAGCAGGCACAACTACCCTGAAATAACCTACGAGGCCAAGCTGAAAGGAATAGTGTAATGAAGTTAAGGGTAGGCATGAAAGTTTACTCTGAAATAAATTTTAATGGAGAAAGACCCATCGGAATAGAAGTTCCTCTGGGATTCATCCTAAAAAGGTATAATACCAATAATAATGACTCAACAGTGTACCCAGATTTCATAAAAATGACATCTTAAATCGATCCGATCTCTCTTCATTTATTTTTTGTACATGATCTCTCCTAATCTCCATGATCTCTTAGCTAATAATACATTTTCAGCATCATCGCTAAAGAGACATCCTTCCAATTTACACAGGAAATTAAATCTGCAATTTAACCTTTGCTCCGTGATTCCTAACCTAGTTTTTCTAATAATTTTTAAACGCTATTCAGGCTATGATAAAAATGCCAGATGGCAAGAATTCACTCCAGTAAAATTCGTGATATTAAGGATTCACGAAACTATTAAAAAAACACGTTTTGTCGTCTTATCTTCACATGAAAATTAATTTTTCTGCGATTTTTATTGAATTAAAAATTAGAGAAAGATATTTTTTTTAAATATCCATGGCCTAATATGCATTTACTGAGACTTCACACTCAATTTCCACCGGTATCATCCAGATTTTATAGATCCTCAATGACCGTGACCTACTTTCGCCATTTAAGCGGATTCTGAGGTGCGAAAGATTTACGCGAGCCCCCAACTGAATCCTCGAATGAAGTACACTTTCAAGGCCTCCCCACGACTACATAACTAAAACAAAGAGGAAACTCGTAACAATAGGCCTAGGCGTGGGTTTTCTCATTGATGCACGACAATGCACATTTTAGCAATCCCAGAAACGGTTCGATAACCACGCAACAGGGAAAAATTTCGAACCGATCGGATGTTTAACAATAGATCGCGCAGTTAATGGGAACTGAAATGTACATTTTCACGTTCGTGTTTTACGAAACCTTTTCTGAGATAATTCAAATAGATAGTTCTCCTGCTGAATGCAAAACTCCCTGCCAAATCACAAGCTTGGCTACAATAATTTTTACCTAATTTCGTGGAACGGTAGAGCAAGGCTGTTATTAATGCAATGCCTCCGTCTATCAAATGTAATTCAATATTTTCTCTCCAGCAGCGCCTCGGAATACTCGTGTGAACAACTGGATATATTGAGAAAAAAATACGGGTGAATTTGATGGACATTAAATTAGTTTTTTAGTCACACCATCGATCGAAAGGTCAGAGTTTCGTGAAATATCCAAGAGCTATTTTAATGAGCCAGCTAATTTTCGAGGACAACTCAGCATAATCCACAATTTTCTCGGAAAGACACTGTTCCCATGACATAGAAAAAAACATAAAATAAAGGTTTGGATGTTTTCTCCATTTTGAATTCCTCATTATTGTAATGAATAAATAATTAATACTAATTCTTGACGCGCACGCATCAAGTTATATGCATGTATTAAGGAATATGCATAGCTTAATGTATAAATTGTTTATTTTTGTTTTATTATTGCTTTTCATTGTTTAAAAAATCGCTTATTTTGTTATTATTATTTTTTATTAAAAGACTTTAAAGAAGAATAACCACCTGAAGGCAACTCCAATATTTCGGTAATCCTAGCCACTTTCATTAGGGTACGAGGACTCCCGGACAAATCCTTTTTACGCAAATGCGTAACGGGACCAATTGTTTAAACAGGTCAGATCTTAAGTCATTTCAGGACACTTCCTCCCATCCATTAACTAAGTCCATTTCATCTAGCCTTCTCGTACTTATGTTGCCTTCGTCACATTCCAACATTGTTTCATGCGTGCTCTCCCGTTTCTGATATTCATAATATTTCTCGCTTTGGGGGTCTCTCCCACCTAAAACTCCCGTAACTACCTCGGTCTTCCCATTTTCTTCCCTTTCTATCGCAAACCAATGCACTCTCATGTGTCTGATGGGGAAGGCACTAACATCGATTTCCTTTCGGCATGACCAATCGAACAGAGCAAAAAACATGTCCATAAACTGTGGATCCAATCTGAATTCCTTCATGACCCAATCGTTCCAGATCCTACTAACTTGTACATCCACCACATGCCTGCCGTTTTGTCGAAAAAAATAATAATTAGAGCACTATTTAAAAAGTTTGACTTTTGTTGTTAATTTTGGTAGTTTTAATTACTGAAATTTTATGAAGTTATGGCTCTACTGTTAATCAATGCAATTTTTCATGCAATCTTAAAGTTAAAAAAATATTGGGTAAGTGACCTTAACACGGGTATATATCCTCAAGATGATATAAAATTGCGCCAAAACTATTGTAACTCAATAAATGTGTGAATTATATAGTGCCCTATTTTGAATTAAAATTAAACATATATTACTGAGTGCCTCATACCGACCGCAACCACTTCCTCGTAAGTTATGCTTAAGCCTGGCATAATGGAAAATAACACTAATGGATAAATTTCCACAGCGCTCTTTGCTAAAAAATGTCAATCAATTCTATTAGTAAATATTTTTTCGTTCATGAACCACACAATCATCCCCATTCAACCCTAAATGCCGTGCGAAATCAACCAATTTAGGACATGTGAAGCAGTTCTTTTGTCTGCATCGCCTAAGATCTTTAGAGATCAAGGTGTCCACCATCCGGACTTGAATTCATAGCCCTAGACCACTCATACGTTCCACCCACTCTAAAAGGGCACCTGTTCTTTGTAAGGAGTATTTTGGAAACAACCGCAAATTTCATTCACACTTTGGTTTTTTAGAGTGACCAGCTCGTTTGATAACATGACAAGTGGCAAGCACATGGCGTATACTTTGAAATTCAACCGTGTTTAGATTCATGGCTAACGCGGCGCAATTGCTTCGCAAACCAAAAGGTCAGTTAGATAACGTCGTCTATCCTCTTCCATTTTCGTTCACGTTCGGTTATTTGGCCTCCTGAACGACAGTCGAAACACGTAGTGCTCCTGCGCTGGAGTCGACTGCTAACATGAAAGTCAGGATCAGCTGAACATAGAAAATTACGTCTGAAGTTGAAATTCGTTACACTTAAGGGTCATGCCGGTACAAGTTTAAATAGAGCAGCCGTTACTAAGGTTTCGCGGAAAACGCCCTTGAAAGTTCATTCCCAGGGTTTCAGCGGTACTCGGCAAAGGCCAGAGCAAAAACCGTCCAGCAAAAAGCGGTCATAGTGCTGAGGAACTTTCCCCGCATGTTAACTCAGGTGCACCTCTTCCGTACCAGCCGTTCACGCCAGTTCCTGCTTTCTTGTCACTTCCTACCAGCGCATTATCTGATAGAGGGACCTCCTCCATGTTAAATAGTTTACTACCGGTATAGATTGAAACTTAACGTTAGAAGGTTTAAAGGTGCGTTTTAGACTATCTCTAAATAATAATTGGTACCAATTACCTTGAAAACATCCTATTTCTTTCTTCATTCCTCCGTAAATGTTGCCTCTCCTCATATTCGTACCCTAACGGCCCTGCGCTCTTACCTCCTCTACCATTCTTTCCTAAGATTATCTCTTCTATGCCTGGGCCTTGTCAACTTCCAGTCTTCCCATCAGATGACGATTCTGATGACGACGGCCGGGCCGTCGATACATACTGTGAGTGTCCTACTTTTATGTTTCTCTGTTTTGAATATTTTGTACCCGTGTGTTTGTATGCATATATATTCGATATATATTTATATTTATAATAAATAAATGTATATATACATATTCATTCACAGAAATAGACATAAGGAAATGGGAAAGGAACACACATAAAGGACGAACACAAGAGAGGTGGGGAAGGCGGATTTGAGCAGTTCACAAATGTAAAAATATTTTCCTCGACCGGGATTTGATCACCGGATCTCTCCACTTGCCGGGCGGGTGCTCTAACCACCTGAGCTATCGAGAAAATGTACCTTTACACTGGAATCTGCGATCTTATAAAGCACCAAAGTGCTCCGATTCATTGCCCAGGAGATGGCGTTAGGGAGCTGTTACACCCACCAAAGGAGAAATTGGCAAACACAAGAGGAGAATGGACAGTAGGTTAGCTAGCATACAACATCATAAAGGATAGGAACGGTGCGTTTCATGGCACGCATAGCCAGAAGATATATATATATATATATATATATATATATATATATATATTCATGAGCAGAAAAAGGTGCAATTGTTATACATTTAAATGCATGCATATTTTTTTTAACTTAATACAGAAAACTTTCCGCTCTCTATCCGACTTTCGACGAGTAAGTTAGGGGGAATCAACTTGGAAGAATTAGCATCCGTCCTACACTCACTTGCGAAGAAAACTTTGCAACTGGGGAGAATGATTTTTTTTGATTTTGAAACATCTCAGCTCGATTTTTTATAAAAGTTGGAAATCGAAATTTTTTTTCAATATTTCTATGCAACACCAGAAAGTTGGTAAAAGTAATTAGAGAACAGTGGAAAGGGAGGAAATATGGGATCAAGAAGGTTGTGAAACCATAGGGTGGCATTGCGAACTCCGTTTGCGGTGTGGATTCGGAGAGGGTCTTCCTGCCTTTCAATCTGGAGGGAAGGGAATCGGCAAATCGAGCAACAGGGCGGAGAATAAATATTAAATGATATTTCGAATCCGGGTTTCCAAAGGAGAAACCAAATCGCACTTCAGGGTCATGCTGGTTGCCCAAAGTTTACCTGAAACATATTTACTATTTTTGTAAGACATTCCGATTTCCTTCGAATTATAAGGTATTATTACTAATGATATTTCCTTGTTGTGATGCATTTATTAATTCATTACCTTAAATATAATTTTAACGATCCTAAATGCATGGTAAAATCAAAATAATTCTTAAGAAATGGTTGTTGCAATTACAATAATTATATGCATAATTATATGTATACATATGCATAATTTTATTCATGTATATTTATGTATATTTATATATATGTGCATGTATGTATGTGTGTGTGTATATATGAGTCCTATCTTATCTTCCGAAGAAGACGGAGTTCGAGTCCGCCGAAATTATAGATATTATTGTGAGTGTTCTTTTTATGTGTTCTCGTGCTGTGTGTTGCTGTCTAAGTTTTTTATTCAACACTTCCGTGTTACTTCGAAGAAATCATCTATATATATATATATATATATATATATATATATATATATATATATATATATATATATATATATATATATATATATTATTAGGAGAACATAAAATGGTATAATATTTGGATAAATGGTAATTAATAACTAAATTTCATTTGCTTCGAGACATTATTTTGTTTTATTCTAATTAACTTAATATGCGCATTTCAAAATTCGACTCTATAAAATTGTAGTTTTGTATTATACCGTTAATAAGTATTTAGGCAAAGAATGGAGTTAGTTTTGCGGCAGGTTAAATGGGCAGAAAAATTAGCCATTAAACTTCCACGCCTAAGTTGACGCGACACATAAAAACGTAACGCTCTTCAAATCAATAAACCATTTATAAATCTTGCATAACGCTGGAACGAAGAGACTGTCGCGAGTTCGCTCGATACATTGTAAATAACATTTTTCTTGAATCATTCGCTACATTGAATTAATCAGATTACGACAACCTACTCCAATAATGGAGCTGCATTCAAGTAACGTGGATAAGATAACTCTCTTCTCATCCACACGCAAGCCAAATCACAAATTCTGGAAGAATAAGTTACCAGCTAGATCTGCTATTATTTCCTTATTTCTACAAATTTACATCTACATTGTACCCTACAAGCAATTGCTAAGGTGTGTGGCAGATGGTGATCACATAAAAACTACTCATTACCTAAGTTTTTGCTTTTCCCCTAAGCGCGGTCGGACAACGTAATTCTGATCCGTGGCAATATGTATCAGATCTTTCGTGGGAAAAATGACACATTAAATCTATCTGTTCTGAACTTAATCTCTTTATTTTTATTTACATGATATCTCCTACTGTAGTACTATGGGGAAAATAATACATTTTACAACGTCATTGTAAAAAAGAGAAGTCCTTCCAATTTATGCAAGAGATTTAATCTGTAATTTAACCTTCGCTCCGTGAGTGATCCCCAAACTAATATCCTCCTCTAATAATTTTGATATGCTACTTAGTTTATCATATGAACATTTTTTTAAATCTATTGTAATCGACAATCATTCCAAGAGAATCCTATTTGATAGCAGCATATTGCAGATGAGGTCTAAGAAGCGAAAGATAACATTTTATCTCAACCTTTTCGTCAAATTTTTCCGAAATTTCTTCTTATAAGTCCTAATTTTTATCAATAATCTATATGAGCTAGTCAGTTTATCATGATTACGCTTTACAGACAGATTCTTTTACACTTAACTCGATCCATATTTGGCAGTCAAACCAACCTAATTATGATAAATTTGCAATCTAACAAATTTTCATTTATTGTTAACATCAACCTAGATAATTACCTAGCAGTCAAGACCTTGAACATTCCGGTTGTAGTCGGGTCAATGCTCAACAATCGCATCGAAATCGTATTTCTAAGCGATTATTTTCTTCCTGCAATGAATTTGATCCTCAACTGAAATGGTGATTGAACTGAATTCAAGTAATTAGTGTAAATATACGCAATTAGCGTTGACGAATTAATGTAGATTCTTGAGAGGGATGCAAAAATGTATTGTGCCGTGTCATAGAATACCTAACGGCTTTAACGCTAAAACCGTGCTCACACATGAAAAGAGATATTCCAGGGTTTAAATAACATGGGGGTAACATAACAAGGAATATTTTTAATGAGGGTCATGTTTTTACCGGGATATAAGCTATTTAGGGTTGTAACCCCAGTGTGATAGATAAGAAACTCGAAGAGTATAGGAGCGACGAATGCATGAAGGAACAAATGAGATAGGATAACATATGGTCGAAATCCATTCCACTTGGGATTAAAATTTTAAAGTGCCATTCGAGATTTGAGCCCGAGTTTCCTCGATATCCGTATTTATGCGGATTCTTGGAATTCTAATCTGCTGAGAAGGAAATGGTTTAAGCTTACTCGATCTCTTAAAACCTGATTATATTCTTTATCTGACATGGCAAATCTTTCTTTATGCTCAATTTGAAAACCAGACTAAACATATCGTTTAAATAGCGACCGTGGTAATACCCTGGCGTCAAAGAGGGAATAAGTCAATGCATAAGTAGCTTACTCCAACTGATAAAACATGGGAAACTGGCGTAGCAGACTGAATGCAATGGCTAGATACTCCAGGGCAAGTGTGCGACATTCATTTCATAAAATAGGATAAATATCTGTAACGATAATGAGTACTATAATTTATATCGTACAAAGAGCAAACAAAATATACCAGTGGCCCCGTTTGCTTGGATGCCATATCGTCACACACTACACATTGCAATACCAATCACATCGTCCTTCTCAGAAATGGTCATATTGGTACTTCATTGGCAGTCTATCAAAGTTTACTAGATGGAGTGTTAACGTATCATTCACATAAAAGAAGATAACCCAAAGGGTGTGAATCAGCCATATCGCCAAATTCATTCATGTCGCAGTTACGTCCTGATATCATCACATTGACGATAATTACGATTGGATGCATAAAATATTATTTGTCAAAAAATATAGTATATCATATTAATGACCGCTAGGAGTTAATTCTTAAGACCGTACCTTTCGCCTTACTTTATCTTAAGAGACACATTGGTCTCACAGCAAAAATACTGATGAATACAATTCTCTAATATTAAGAAAATCAACACATTTGCAATTATTAACAACCTCTTAAAAGACGAGACGTCATTTTAGTCTTAAATTTTTAATGAAAAATTATCGGAGAAACTAGCGCAATTATTACTAAAAATTTACAAAGGATAAAGGCATAGGCAGAGATACTTCAGTAAGATTTTTAAAAAACCTGGAGATATTATGCCAATGGGAAGAAGTAATTTAAATATTAGGAGAACACAGTGAGTCGTGAAATTAAGAGCACTTGGCTTAGGATTAGAATTTTTTCGAAGCAAGGAATTCTTTCCTGTCTCTCCTCTATTCGTGGCTGGTCCTGACTGAAAACACAAGACACACGACGCGAGTCCGGTTTAGGGACTTTTGATGAGTTGACGTGCGTAGCTGCAGATAACCCCACCCCGTCGTTCCCTTAATCCAATCCCCCTCCCTCAACACTTCCTCAAAGATTCCATACCACCCACCATCCCTTCCTTCCTCTTCTCGCCAGAACTCCGCAAGCCAGACTCCTTACATCAAATCCCTCCGTCACCATTGTCTTACTTAATTTCTCTTTTCCTTCCCATCCTTAACCTTGTGTTAAGCAGCCTTTTGAATACTGGCTCACATTGCATGTTGGGAATAGACGTGCAAGACCTTCACCTGAGAGAGACTACGAAGAAATTAAACAAACGTTGAAAGTTACATTCAAACGAAACCTACTTTTGACAATTGGTCATAACGACAAGTTACAGGTGACAAGATTTGGTTACATAAGACTGTTCAATTGAGTTAGAGTATAACATTTAAATAGGAAGGCAGAGACTAGAGCAAATGGAAAAGTTTACGTACCTCGGAAGTGTTTTGGAACAATTTGGTCAAAGTAGTAGGGACATTAGGAGAAGACTTTCTCTAAGAAAAGAGGCTTTCACAAGGAGGAGGAAGTTGATGACAGGGACGTTGAGTAAAGTTGTTAAGAAAAGGCTCGTCAAAACTTTGACATGGGACGTATTGATGTACGGCGCATAAATATGGTCACTGAAGAAGGATGATAAACGTAGACTGGAGGCTTTGGAAATGTGGGTGTGGAGAAGGGTGGGAAAAGTGAAATGGACCAACAGGAAAACAAATGAGTATGTTGGGCGAGGAGAGGGGATTGTTGGGAAAAATCCTAAGGAAGCAGGAAAAATGGATGAAGGGCGTATTGGTCGGTAGAGGGATGCTGAAGAGCGTAATAGAGGGGAGAATGTTAGGCAACGAGGAAAGGGCAGGAATACGATAGCGATATTGGACGGGATGAAGGGAGGAAGGAAGTACATAGATATGAAGAGGGAATTGTTTTAGAGTAGGATGTTGGGTTGCATTTTGTTAGGAGGGATAAAATAATTATTTCTTAACCGGTATATATATATATATATATACATGTAGATTTCCTAGTATATTTATACATGTATATAATAGATAGGTATTTATATTTATTACTGCACACACACATATTTAATAAGAGTCACATCGCGCGGCCATGTGACTGTCGTCAGATTTGGGTAACCTTTAAATACCAGTGATTAATCAGATTTTGATGTCATTATTCGTTTAAATAATCGGATCATATAATTCAGTTCGTAAGAACACATTCTAGGAACAGATTTAAAACTTATTTCCCATTAGGCATACTCCATTTACCAACAAACGGGGCACCTCTCTAAATGTTCCGCGAGTGATTTATGCGTGACTAACATTGTACTTCCACCCCCTGAAAAGGGGGCAGAATTTGGCCTACCACTGTCTTCAAGTGGAATGAATGAACTCTCTTAAGGACGTGAAACTTTGTCGGAATAACCATCAATTTCGATTGAATGTGGCCGGTAAGGAATGCATTAAGAAATGTTTGCAGGAAAATACGAGAGAGGGCGGGAGGGCTAACGTAACCGCCTTTGGCCTCTTATTGTATATGTTGCACCACATATTTCCCCGAAATTCAATCTCTCAAACATTCTCAAAAGAGCTCTTCCCCATTTTGACAAACTGAAATCAAATCCAAGTGCAAAATCCCCTCCCCTTGACCGGGTTTCGAACCCAGGTTATTATTGTGTTAAAAAAATTAGGAGCATAAGAAAGAGCCGCGGGAACTTAACTGGATAAGCACTCGACCGGGCAACGAGGGATCCGAGTTAAAATACACGTTAAGGCAAATGCTTTTTAAATATGAAATTTCTGACTCAGGTTAGGATAAGGTGGCCAAGGTAATGCCGTCGTACACGGACGTTAAAAAACAGATGCATAATGTTTACTGTATGACTGCGCCGCCTCGAATAAAATTAGATATTTAAAAAATAATTCATTTCATGCATTAACCGAATTCGAATATCCTGAAATGTAGCGAACGTCGACTGAGATTGTTTTTCAAGGAAGATAGAAAACGAATGCTAGTGATTTCGAGTAATTAATGAATTGAAAATAGAAAAATATGTTTGTCGAAGGAATAAACGGGTGATAATCTGATGACTGAAAGCATCAAAATATACGGACTTCACATTAGGAAAAATGTTTATTGTTCAACATGTTTCACAAAGAGATTTCTATTTTTAGGAATTAGTCATCTGGTAACACGATCAAAATAGTTTCTCTTAACTGTAGCATCTCTTCGCGCATTTCTAAATATTACACGGTATTGTTAAACTAGTCGATGGAAAAATATAATTGTCTGTGAGGCATAAAACTGTAAATTCTATAACTTTTCAGTCATCAGTAAAGGAAATCCATAAAATATAGACTTCGAATATCTCTCGTGTCAAAAGCTATTCCCACATGTGCTAAGGATGACTGGCTAAATTATTAATGTTTGAAAATGAGAGGTTTATTAGTGGAACAAATTGTGCGGTTTTGTTTGGTGGATTAAATTTGTCATCGATGTCAAGTGTCCATTAGGTATTGAAGCAGAGGGAATCTGTATTTGATTTTGGTGAAGAGCGAAAACAGCAAGCTTTCAGGGAGAGGCGAACTAAAATGGGCGAAATGCTGTGCTCGTCGTGGATTTTTATATTTCTGTCGGGAAAATACGCATAATTCATCTCTGATGAATCGCCAAAATAGACTCACAACGCCCGACGCACTCCCTCTGCCCTTTCTAACCGCTAAGCCCCCGCCGGCATCCACTACTCTGAATCCGATTTTTCGAGACCCTTTTCCATGAATTCCCCATTCCCTCTCAAGCCTTTAACCCATTCCAACCTACACCCCATCATCACGCGAATTCCCTTTCCAGCTCTCCAAACCTCCTGCCCTTCCTCCCCGCCAAACTCCTCTCTCTCTCTCTCCATCCTCCTCTTTTCAACCCCGCCTGGCGCTCATTGATTCAAAGACAGGTTCAGCAGAAAAGGGTGGAGCTTCAGTGCACGACGGATATCGAGTGAGGATGTGGGGGAGCGGGGTGAGTTTGGGAGAAGAGGGAGGAGGAGGGAGAATGGGGGATTTGGATTTTGCGGACGGACGTGGAAGATAGGGATAACGAAAATAGCTAGAGAGAGATGAGGGAACGGGGGGTAAGAAATAGAGGGGGTCATACATGTATATGAAAATGACGGCCGTGCTGTCGAAACGTCGGAACTAGACATGTGAGTGTCCTTTTTTCTGTGTTTCTAATGTTTTAATCAATTTTTTTGATTAGCGCCATCGCTGAAGAGCATCCTTTTTCAAAGATAATATTTTTTTGCATTAACGTAACATAATATTTGACGGGTTCATCATTTGACAACGGCGAACGCTACGAGTACTCGTACATGCAAAAAAAGGAAAACGAGAAAAAGTGTGATGAAATTCATTTGGCAGTTAAACCTTCCTCTTCTAGGTAACCCTTTACCCGTCTTGTCAAATTGCTTATTGCAATCCCTAGCTTAATTGATGTACATGTAAGTATGAAGGATTTTGTGAAATAGAGAAAAGATTATTTGTGATTCCACCTAGAAAATATTTCCTTCGATCACCAAAAATCTATTTTCAGCAGTCCTCATGGGACATCCTCATTTTGGCTAAAAACCGTACTCGCGAATCTAGAATAGTATTCATACCTCTGGATCCTTGTCCAACTAAAGCAACCTTAAAAAATAGGAATTTTTAAGATTCAGGATGTTAATAGGAAGTAGGGCACATTAGATAAAAACTCCACTTACTTGTCGATGGTGAGATTTCTTCGAGTAGGAGAGAGATGCCCACTTGATAGCGAAAATGAAAAGCTAGGTCCGCCGTCTTCATACACCTGGAAACACAGAAGTACCATTCACTTATCAATAATGGAATCATATCATATTAATTTAAGTATGTTTTATGTCTTGAGGAGTAACTATGCATATTATCATAAAAAATACAACGGGCAAATTAGCGTTCTCCTTTAAGTTAGGGAAAGTTATTTCTACATAATAATAAATAACCTTCATTATCACATCATCGACAAAAAAAATAAATGCCTTCGGAATTTGCAGATGAGAAGAACAGCCATCCAATAACCAAAGACATTCTCTTTCATGCAGATGATTGGGGTTTTCAACCTCGAATACTTAATTTGAAAATAAAATAATTTTTCAGTTTAGACGATAAAAATGAAAGAACTCTTAAAAATACATAAAAATATTTCCAGGGAATGCAATAATCTCCGGGTCATGTATTTCCCATCATAATTAGGTCTTCAGGTCCCCAATTATTACTTATTGTAAGCGTCCAAAACTTCTTACAAGAAAGAATTCTTGGTTCCTCACAACAAACTTGAGGAAACCAACAAACTTAAAAGAAGTGGGCCGCATGTGGGCGAGCAATATTTCGACAACGAAGTTTGCAAAAAACGAAAAGGGCGGAGATCTCTCGGAAAAATTTCGAGCTGGATTGACGGTATCGTTAGCGATTGAAAAAAGGAAAAAAAATCCTCTGATGAATGGTTACGCCTGATTTTTCGTCGAATACTTTCTTTAGAAAATCACCTCGGAAGTTTTGTGATAACGAGAAAAAATCTGCTCTTTTCGATGAAAAAAAAACGAAAAAGGAGGTACCTGAATTTCAAATTCATAATTATAATAATTACAGAAGGCAACGAGTGCAATAAGGTTAATTACTAACTTCATCAATCGATTTTTAATTCAGAAGTACTCCTTTAGGTTGGATTCTATAACAATATACGTACACGTTAATAATGAGTTTTAGCGACATTCATAAGGTAAGAATCATGTCGAATCCTGTACCTGTTTCTACGTCAGTAAAAGACAACATAAATGAAGTATTAAATAATGGTTAAAAGGAAATAAAATATCTCTTGTTTAAAGACATAAAAATACCTTATATTATGTCTATATTGATTAATATACATCCATTCTCTCTCAAGATGAGCAGGCCGTCCTGTCACGTATCTTTCAAACAACACTGTTCCATAGCACTCAATTTCATTACGGCGATCGAACTCCGTTAACGGCGACATGTGGATTACTCAGGCGGGGGGACATCACGGCTGGATAAGAAAGTGCCTACCTGGAGGACCCACGCATTTAGCCATCTGCGTGTGCGATCCCTCCTTTTGGAGTTTTCCGCGTGACATATTCGTATCGTATATCTCTCGATGCACCTTATACGTTGGAAGAATAAACTGGCTTTCAGGTAGATAGCGAAATCGTGTCAACAAAGGAACCCTCAATCATCTGTAAACCTTTTAGCGCATTGCAATTCCGAGCACAAACTTCACTTCTGAAAGGCAATGACATGACAGGATCAAGAGATACCTATTATTGAGAAGTTCGGTGGGGGGGGGGCCATAGAGAAAACAGATGCGTCGAACTTCTTGACGGCGTTCACCCTACAGATGCGTTCCAATAACATTTCTTTCACTCGTACGATCTGACTGTTATTACATTTAAGACGCGTAATCAATTCGATTCAACTCGTTTTCCTGAGGCCTAATGCTTGAACTTTTTCATTTTCATACGACAATGTTACGTAATCTAAACGAATGGGCAATTGATTCCACAAAAACAATTGTTTCTTCGTAAATGAGTAAAGGGTATTTGTCCGGCATAAAACGGCACATATTCATGAACAAATATTAATTAATAAGTTCGCTAATTACCTCTAAAAAATATAATATTATGTCGGAATCTTCCATTCGTCTATTATTGTGAATAAACTATGCACATAGAAAATGTACCTTTCCCGAAACACGCCGTATTGTTTATTTGGAATTGTGTGACAGAAGCTGTTGTTGCCATGGATACGATCGGGAGAAGCTTTAACCAAAATCAATAAAGATTTTATTCAGGAGGAAAACGAGCTCTAAAACCACCACGGAAAACGACGAAAATGCGGATGGCTCTTTCGGTGAATACCTTTTTAATGTTTTTCGGGCTCCAATCGCAAATTATTTTCGTGGAAAATGCCATGTTGTTTCCCTGGAATGTTATAAAAAGGTACCTTTTTTTGCTACGGATGCAGAACTTGCTAGATTGGAAATTCAGTGCCAGGGTCAAAAATAGGTACTTTTAATGGTAGAATAATGATAAAAACACGAATTCAAACTATTATAGTTAGTTTACATTAAATATAAGAAACAAATGAAGAACTGAACAAAGACTTAGCGAAATTTCAAATTATCGGATTGAACACGATAATTCAGATTAACCAAATCAAAGAATTTGTGGATATTTCCCTAATTATAAGTCCATTAATGAGACAACACGTTACTCGTCCCTTTAAACCAGATATACAGGGCGATTTAAAACACCTGACTCCTTTTAAATCCTTCTTAATTTGTCGTATCTACTTTTCTCGCGACTTTCCCTTTAATTATCCCTTCTATTATGTTTCTAATCAATTCAGTCTCAGTGTGAGTTCAATACTAAGGCTAATACTATACAGGGTGCGTTCCAAATGTAATGCAGTTATTGTTTCACGTAATTTATTGAACAGATCTGCACAAACAGTTAATGTTCTTCAAATAACGGCCCTTGGGCTTCTACAGATTTTTTCAAGTGACTCGATCGGTACGCGCTGTGGTAGGCGTCTTCGATGTCCTGGCGCAGGGACTTCGTCACGGATGATTGGGTCTCTTCTATAGACGAAAAAGGGGTTTCTTTCAGGGCTGCTTTTATCCGAGGGAACAAAAAGAAGTCTGCTGAGGTGCTGTCAGGACTATAGGGGGGGGGGCTGCGTTGGCACCTAGTGTTTGGCCTGGATCTCGCGTACTCGTAGCGCGATGTGGCAAGGCGTGTTGTCGTGATGGAGTTTCCAGGTAGCGGACGTGTCTTTTCTCGTCCTGATGACCCTTTTTCGAAGTCCTTCCAGCACATCCACATATTAGGCAGCATTAACTGTCTTTCAATGAGGAACAAACTCCTTATGGACCACTCCTTTAATGTCGAAAAAGACAATGAGCATTGTTTTCTCATTTGATTTGCTCATTCTTGCCTTTTTGGGCTTGGGGAACCAGCCGGCGTGCCACTCAGAACGTTGGCGTTTTATTTCTGGGTCGTATTAAAAATCCCAAGTTTCATCACCAGTGATGACGTTGTACAAATGATGATGTTCATTTTCAATACATTCAAAGTTCACTTGAAATTTCCGCTCGGTTGGTCTTTCGTGACACATTCGCAGAGGGTTACAATAACTGACACCTTACATTCCCCCCTTACTGCCCGGAGGCCTTGGATTACTGACCGGAGGGCTCGGGTTCAATTCCCAGGCAAGCCTCTATGTGCACCTTCAGCTCCACCCAGGCTAAGTGATTTTTCGGGTAAAGATCTTACAGGGAAACCGTAACGGGCCAGGGGAAAGAACTGACCCCCCCAACCCTAGTGGCGGTAGTCCAGGGGTAGGAAATATTTATATATATTTTTCACTTTTCAAGAACGGATAAATGGAATGGATTTCATGGAACTTTTCAAGAACGGATAAATGTTGCCTTCATAAACTTGTCTTCACACCCTACACTGGCTCAATCACCTTGAACTTTGATCGGAGAAATATCCAACCGCTTTAGTCTTCCTTTTCAAGGAATAATATCGTTTTCACTCATATCCCAAGAAATCCTTACAAAACAGTATCTATAAAGCGGGAGGGAAGCAGCCACAGTGTGTGAAAAAAATCAACAATTTGATGTTTTGAAGGAATTTGTGTGAATAGTATTTACTGCAATGTTAGTGATATTAGGTAAAAAAGCTTACGAGTTGGTGTAGAGGCTAATGGTTCCCCCGGGACAGGACCAGTGTTTGAACCGTTCAGGGAGAAAGGTACATTTTCATTCATACTTCAGTGATAATGGATTTCTATAAAGTTAAGTCTAAAAACATCGAATATATGATAAATTGAATTGGCGAAAGAAACATTTATACTAAACTCCATTAATTCGTGGATATATGTATCCCGCCAGGAAGACTGTCTCCCCGAAGATCAAGCGCGGAAGTGACTAAATGAACATCGAAGCAGAACGCGAATGAGGAAATGAACGACGAACATTTTCCAGGCGAACACGCGCTCCAATACAGAAAGAAAAACTATGTTTGCATCCTCCTGAGATCTTGGTTGTAATTACTTGTGCCTATAAATTATTTTTTTAGTATTTCTCGCTCTCGAAGTCGCGTGCAAAAGAATGTGAAAAACTGCGTTAGGCCTTCGCATTCTCTAGAGGCCTGCGAATTAATTGCTCATTACACAAAAATTAATGCATAAGGTTTTCTCGCTCAGCGTAGCGTGGAAAAACGAGGAAACTGTAATAAAGGATACCTACTTCCACAAGGCTTAATTAGATAGATTAAGGATAGATAACGATAACTTCATTGTGATACCCGTAAGTACCACAATGACCGGTATCGCGGGCATTTCCTTGAATTCGACTAGGGCATCTATTCTGAAAAATTCAACAAAGCAGTTCTAGCTTCATCCATTGAAAGTTTTAGCTAGTTTGATGCAAACTCTAATTTTCTGTAACTTGTCCTTCCAGGATGTATGTTTAAAGTAATTTAGTTTCATGGACAATTTTTCAGTCTAAGGGAATAAAGCGTTATTTAAAATATAATAAGATATGACCCGAATTTTTTGAAAGATGAACATTCAACAAATGTTTGAAATATTTCTTTTTTATGGAAATGCAAAACTCCTCGAATTCCCATAACAACAAATAATGAAGACTTATAGAAAAGCTCATACTTCTCCAAATTTTTTTCGCCATGAAAGTGAACTATGGCGCTTTGGCGCAAATAAGTTTGAGTATTATTGATGGTTTACTCAGTTGAGTGTAGATCTGTTGATTATTAGAATCCTACTTATTAATGAGTTTCATCTATGACTAAGTGAAGTAAGAGGTAAAAGTTTTCGAATCAACCTTGTATTAATAAAATAAAATTTATAATTAATGTATTTCATTTTGCATTAACATATACATTTCGTTTTTTTAACATAGAAGATAGAAGAGGCACATAAATTATGTGGTTAATTGAAAAACACCTTACATATTCGCCGACGTTTCGATTTATTCATAAGTGCACATCTACTGTGTTTAGTCCAGAAGGAAACTTGATAATAATTCGAAAAGTTGGTGGATATTTAAGATGTATTTGAATAAACAAAATACTTATAAACTCATAATTGACGAAAAAATAAACATTTCATTATTCCCGAGCACATAAAGCTTCCATTTCAACAGTGGTTCAAGTTTCCCGAAATGTCAAAGTTAGATCCTACTCTAAACATTATTTTTTAGTAACATACGTAATGCCAACCGTTATCGTCATCAGTGTTTCAATCTCACGAGTTATTTACTCGATCCTTTTATTCATCTCTATTCAGTGGCGTTTCCCTCACCCCCTGTTACCCTCCCTGTTTTGCATATTTCTTCATTATTTCTATATGCAATGACACTTATCAGTAATATTACAAATTCTCTATAATATCTTCAAGTAATAATCATAAGCATTACTACACCAATTAAGAGTAGGTTTTTCATTAGGTTTTGGAACTCCACTCAGATTTGCTCCATAATATTAACTTACATGACACCAAATATCCTTAAAACTCTATCCCCATACATTCTTTACCTCTGCTTACTTCCCATGTCCCCATTATTCAATCCTAAATTTCTATTCATTTCCTCCCAATACCTCGCTTTCCCGGCATTCTCCCTTCTAATATCGCCTTAAACCTACCCTTACCTCTCAATATTTCCTGGATCCATTTACCCTCCCTTCATAGAATTTCTACCGATAGACGTCTCTCTTTATTGCCATGCCTATCATTTGTTTTCCTTTCCGTCCATTTTTTACTTCATTCTCCTCCGAACCCAAATCTCTATAGCCACCAATATACGCTCATCCACCTATCTCAACGACCAAGTTTCCGATCCATGCGAAACTACTTATCAAATTAAAGTTATCACCATTCTTTTCTTTACTTTTTTTTACCAGGGTGATTATCGTCAATCACAGTGCTTCTCTATCAAATGCTTTTTTACTTAGAGCAATTCTTTTACTGTGTCTCCTCCTATGCGCCCTCATCTAAAATACTTTATTAGAAGGCGAGTTTTTTCACCTGTTACCATCAAATTTAATGTTTTCTTAGTCTTCTTCTTTAGAATCTTGCAAACTAGTTTTTACATGGCTAATTCTCAACCCATACCTACCACGCTGATCTTTTAGCAATGGTAAATAAATTTCAATGTGACGCAGACAGAGTCGATGTAAAATGGAAGCATATCAAAACGTTTATCAACAGCCCTCGCATCGGTTAGAGGTTCCATAAAACAACAGGGCAATAATTTTTAAATACTCCTGATCTATCTGTCCAGATAGGTGATAATCCCAATGCCTAAGTTTTGCTACATTTCTGAGATCCACATGAAACAGAGATAAACGAACACTAAAATCTGTACATAACGTTCATAAAATTCCAAATCTCCCAGCATGTTTTCATTCTTTCCAAAATACCTATTCTTTTCTTCCTCTAATGTTCCCACCCGACATTCTACCCTACAATCCTCTGATGTCCGCTGCCAACCGACCAATGGTTTGCATTAAAAATATTTCCTTTCACCACTGAATTTTTTCAATATTTTTCAGGAATTATCTTCATCCTTAACGCACAAGGGACCATGCAGTAATTTATTGCCGTGGACGAGCGTAAATCCCTGAACGAGGGCGTAAATCCCTCAACCGCCAAACATTCGGAAGGGTCCTCAAAAATAAAAATGAAAAATTTCAAACGAATTCCGAAGAAAAGTGAACGGTAGGTGGAAGACAAACGGAGTCTGAAATGAAAAATGAATTCGACTAGACCTTTGAATCACGCCAATTTTCTACAACAAAAAGTTTGGAGAGAAAAAATAGAGCACCAGGAATGAGCGATGGAGAAGGTAACCAAAGAAAATGCGTATTAAGGGAATTAAGTTAAATGGGAAAAACTAGCTAATTTCTTTTGATGTTAAACGAAGATAAAACATTTATACAGTCCCTACGAAGAAGAACTGGGGCGTAGAGGTTCATTTGGTAGAATGCTCGGCTTCTAATGCCGAAGGGACTGCTTCTTCCCACTAGGACAGTAACTGCAGGGTTAGAGATAGCAAAAATCTCGCTTGCCACCCACAGCGTATAGGGAATAATTAGTTCTACTCAAATGCATGTAATTTCGCCAACCTCTTGTGTTTTGTTGTCAAAACCCTTCCCGCATGACCGCATGGGACTCCCATTAAAGGAAGTAGTCCTCGTCACAGTATTGCTTGCCCTGCTTTGTTTGTTTTCAAGCTTCTTCCATCGTTCGTCTCTCTCTTTGGCGGGGACGCCTTCGCTACCTACTAGCTACGGTGTATCACATTCCCCACGGCTACCATGTAGTTTCAGGTCCATGCGAAAGCAGAAGTTCCCCTTATAACTTTTCAATTCAAATTTACACGTTATTGGATAGGTTTTCACTACATTTGTACGTGCATGCGTACATTTGTTGATAGTACATGCATTTGCATGCGTGTAAGTTAAAAAGGTTTTTGTTTCAATGTATACGCCTCTGTGTGTGTAGGTTTTCATGCTCGCATTAGTAGGTGATTTTATGCTATTTTACGGATGGTGACCTAACACCCCCCGCGGCGACTTGCGGGGTATTATTTTGATGTAGATGTAGATGAAGGGCCCGGGTTCTATTCAGGGTAACACCTCCTAGCACACTGAGCTTCATTCAAGCAGTGTAATTTTTTAGTACCAAACCTTTGGAAACCAAATTATGCTGGCCCCAGACTGTACAGTAATAAATTTACATGACAAACAGCACTACAAAATACCCTTCTTCCACTCCGCGTACTTCCTTCCTCTCTTCACCCTGTCCAACATCCCTATCCTATTTGCATAACATTCTCCCCTCTATTACAGTCTTTAACATTCCACTGCCAATCAAAATGCTTTTCAATCATTTCCCCTGCCTCCTTATGAATTCTACCAATAATCTCCTCTCCTCTCTCACCATGCTTAGCACTTTCTTATTTCTTCTCCACACGCACATTTCACAAAATCCTCCATTATAAGCCAATCTTCTCATTTCAACGATAGTTATTCTGCGTTGGACAAAACCATGCTCCTTATCAATGTTTTTGTCATCTTTTCAAATATTGTTCTCCAAAATCCCTGCGATTATTCCCCTTATCCTTGTGTTATCTTCTTTGCCTAGCGTTAATTTTTCTTCTTGCATCACAACCAATTGGACTCTCATCCAAAATACCTTCAATCTAGGTAAACGTTGTCGTCTCCTCTGTTTTTTTATCATAAGGTAATCTATAGGTTAAGGTAGGTTTTTTGATGGATAAAACTTCCACATAATTAACTTGCGACTCCAAATAACACACAATCCAGTAATCTACTCTACATCAGGTCCCCCTCTTCATCTCTGTGTACTTCCTTCCTCCCTTCATCCCCTCCAACATCCCTATCCTGTTCCTTGCCCTTTCCTTGTTTTCCTGACATTCTCCCCTCTATTACAGTCTTCAACATCCCACTGCCGATCAGTACGCCCTTCATCCATCTTTCCTACCTCCTTAGGATTTCTCTCAACAAACCCCTCTCCTCGCCCACCATACCACATTCCTCCACATTTTTTTTCCTTTCGGTCCATTTCACATTCGCCATTCTTTTCCACGCCCACATTTCCAAAGCCTCCAATCTACGTCCATCCTCCTACTTCAACGCCAACGTTTACGCACCGTACGCATAGCTACGCTCCATATCAAAATTTTTACGAGTCTTTCCTTAACATCCGTACTCCTCTAGTTTATAACCTCCTATTTCTACGCACAACTTATACGCCAAAAGAATGTGAATAGGAAACAAACTTTGGATTTGCTTGCAGTGGCTTGAATACGAAATTAACTGAAATCCTACGAATGCAAAAGGGATGATAGAATATTTACTACGAGGAGAAAATTAAAACAAATCTGACTATTCATCTAAATTTAAAGAATAAAGCGATGTACAAAGTAAGGGTTCAAATGATATCATAAATGCTTTAGCTTAAAAGATATTTTTTTACAAATAGACCCAAGGGGAATGCGATTGCAAAAATGGGAACATCACGGCAAAATACCACTCGTGTTGACTGCGGCTTTCTAGTGACCGTAGACGTAGGTCAACGGAATAAAAAACGAGCTAGAGAAGAGAAGAGCAGAGAGACCATTGAAATATGGTGCTGGAACGGACGCTGAAGATCAAATGGACGAAAAAAATGAGAAACTAAAAAAAAGCATGTATGGGACACGCTCCCTTTTTTTCTCTATGCGAAAGAAAGGATTCAGTTTCAATGGTCAAATGCTGAGATGAAGCGGATATTTTAGGATCATGAAAAAATATATATTAATTACATGATACGTAAAAACCCTTCAAGACGCTTCCGATTTGAGGGAAAACAGTAAGAAAAGGGCAAATTTTCCTTATGTCTCAGAAATCATACTCCGTTTTCTAAATTTATCCCTAACTGCCATTCCCTTTCATATAGACCCTTAGACCCTTTATAAAAGAATCCCAGTCAGACTGGCTGGCACGTACATTCGCCCATAAACTACTCGTCTAGATTTTTCTCCCTCTAATAAATATTTATTTATTTTATTTATTTATCGACTTATTTGGGCGAGGTTGAGAAGAATAGTCCCTTCTTCCAATGTAAAGTAGGACAGTTACCAAAACATTGAAATGCTTCAATGAAGGCTGAGATAATTTTTCTGTAGGTGCGTGTGTGTATATATACATATACATATATATATATATATATATATATATATATATATATATATATATATATATATATATATATATATATATATATATACATACATATATATATATTCATTCAAACATAGAAATAGGTATAAGGAAAGGGGATAGGAAGAAACATAAAAGGCGAACACAAGACATATGGGGAAGGCGGTTTTTGAGCAGATCACGAAAGTAAAAATGTTTCCTTGACCGGGATTTGAACACCGGATCTTCCACTTGCCGGGTGGAAGATCCGGTGTTCAAATTCCGGTCAAGGAAACATTTTTACTTTCGTGATCTGCTCAAAAACCGCCTTCCCCACATGTCCTGTGTTCGCCTTTTATGTGTTTTCCTATCCCCTTTTCTTATACCTATTTCTATGTTTGAATGAATATTTGTGCGCCGTATGGCGGGACTTCGTATATGAATGTATGTGTGTATATATATATTTATTTATTAGGTAATCTACCGGTTAAGGTAGGTTTTGGATGGACACAACTATCAAATAAACATTTTGTGACTCCCCACCTAGCAAACTAATCTATATCAGGTCCCTCTTCATCTCGGTGTACTTCTTTCCTCCCTTCATCCCGTCCAACATCCCTATCCTGTTCCTACCCTTACCTCGCTTGCCCAACATTCTCCCCTCTATTACCCTCTTCAACATTCCACTACCGCTCAATACGCCTTTCATCCATTTTTCCTGCCTCCATAGGATTTCTCTCAACAAACCCCTCTCCTCCCCCACCATTTCTAGTACTTCCTCATTTGTTTTCCTTTCGGTCCATTTCACCTTCTCCATTCTTCTCCACACCCACATTTCAAAAGCCTCCAATCTACGTCTATCCTCCTGCTTCAGCGACCACGTTTCCGCGCCGTACATAGCTACGCTCCATATCAGAGTTTTTACGAGTCTTGTCTTAACATCCCTACTCAACGTCCCCGTCATCAACTCCCTCCTCCTTGAGAAAGCCTCCTTGCTTAGCGCAATTCTTCTCCTTACGTCCCTACCACTTTGACCGTGTTGGTCCAAAACACTTCCGAGATATGTAAACTGTTCTACCTGCTCTTTTTTTTCCCCGCCTATTTTAATATTTAGCTTAGCCTTTTTCTTTTTGGAAAATCGCATAACCTTTGTTTTACTAATATTGATTCTCATCCCATATTTATCGCACTGAACCTCCAATTCACTCAACAATGCTTGCAACCCCTTGGCTGACTGAGCAACTAATGCTTGGTTATCAGCAAACCTAACCGATTTTACGAATTCCCCTCCGACTTTCATTCCTACCTCCAGTTCTTCCCATGCCTCTTTAATCATTTCCTCTACATATACGTTGAACAGTACCGGTGACAATGGGCAACCCTGCCTTACACCTCTTCCTAACATTGCCCATCCGGACTCTCCGTTCCCCAGTCGCACCTGAGCAGTCTGAGACATGTACAGGTTGCGGATCAGTCCCCTGTCCCTCCAATCCATTCCTATTTTCTGCAATACACGCATTAATTTTTCCCAATTCACTCTATCAAACGCTTTTTCGAAATCTACAAAACAGGCAAAAACGTCCTGATTGGATTCTATATTCCTCTCGACTAGTGATCTCATTACTGCAATGGCATCACGCGTACCTCTTCCTTTCCTGAACCCAAACTGATCATCCCCTAAGTAATCATTTGCCTTACTCTCTATCCTTTTGTTGATGATCCTGAGAATAACTTTAGCTGCGTGGGATATCAAACTTATTGTTCTGTAATCCTCACATGACGAAGCCTTTGCCTTTTTTGGAATAGGAACTAACACCGATCTCACAAAATCTTCCGGTCAGATTCCTTCCTCATAGATACTAAGAATCAGTCCATATATGGCCTTCTTCCCACCTTTCCCTAACCATTTCAACATTTCTATAGGAATGTTGTCCACCCCCACAGCCTTATTTGCTTTCATCTCCTAAAATCCTCCCAAAATATATATGTGTATATATATTTTGAGGGTGATGTATATATATATATATATATATATATATATATATATATATATATATATACATATATATATATATATATATATATATATATATGATGTATATATATATATGATGTGTATATATATATATATACATACTCACACAAATATAGAAACATATGAGAAAGAAAAAAAGGAAAACGCCCTTTTAATCATATTTCGGTAGTCTTAACCTTTTTTTTCTGAGTATGTTTTCGCTTACATCCCAAACTTCTTAAAGCAAATGTTCCATGGCACCACTTCGACGCGTATGCCTGTATTGACATTTTAAGTTCACTTCCAAGTGAAAATATAACGAGGAGAAGATGCATTCCCATTTCCGCTTCGTTAAACAAATAAATATTTGATAATGGACGAAATATGAGAAGACTGAGGTTAGAGGTTTTAGTTTAATTAGCAATGGGTAGGGAATAATCGTTGACTGCTCTCGACCGATCCGTCTTGACATTGCAATGCTGTTGAATAAATTAAATTTATGTCTGGTCCTCGATTGACATTCGATCCTGATGTTTGCCATCATGAGCCTCCCTGGCTTAATGAGTAATGCGGCGAAGACCAAAGGGAGGCGTCCTCGCGCGCTATTCGTCGCAATGTCAAAGGCAAACGGGCTCCCCTTCAAAGCATGTTTATCATCCGCAGATTTTAAATGCATGGCATTGGATGGAAGAGCTTCGTCCCAGATGCTGAACCCAGGTCACGTTACCGCCTCCCTATGCCCACGGTTGCAATCGAAAACTTCGTAGGAAACGGAAGATAAGACTGTTTTAACCATCTTGCTCCAGATATTATGACACGATCTACCACTACCCAATGGCCATTTTCAATGGCCAATGCCTTTCAAAATATTGGGGGTAGTTCGACCAGCGTTAGGTCGATTCAAAGCAGTCAATTTTTCTGCCCAAAAATATTCTGTAAATTTTCATCAAGGATCTTTAAAGAGCGCTTAATTCATTGAGAGCTATAGTATCCGTGATTTTCATTTAATATCTCTCCTAATAATTCCTCAAAAAGTGATATGTTTAACACAGGCTCTTACGTACAATACAGTAGAGCATTTTCTGTAAAAAAAATTATATAAAATGCCGAAATGTGCTAGTATTTCTACTTAATATTGAATGCTAGTTATTGACCTATTTACTGTCCACTAAACTTGATATATAATCCCAAATAATATTTTTAAAAACCATATTTATTACATTAACCATGAAATACGACTCCATGAAGATAAAAAATATAATCGAAACACAAATTGCAGATCAGAACGTTCGTGAAAAATGAGGAAATAACATTTCCTAAAAAAACTTGGATCAAATGCATCATGTTTGCATTCAATGAAATAAGCTCCAAAGAAAAATTGTACTTGCTTCTAATTCATAAAACAAAAAATCACTAAGCACTGACCCAACAGTGGCGTTCCAACATGTATTTTTTTATTAACATGGACAAAAAAAGCAAGTTTTTAAGCGAAAGTAAGCCCTTTTACGACTATTCCTCGATTGATGAACCAACTATCACTCCAAAGGACTGAAAATTATAGTATCAACCCGTTTCATCAACATCCTCAGCCTAGCAACCGAGATGAAACTTGCAAGAATTCCTCAGTTTACGGTGTAAGGGAACGAGACAAAAATTCCTCCACTTGGCCTACATTTACTGTACATTACCTTTTATGTCGTAACTGCTCTCGAAATATGTGTACGCGGTAACACTAGAACGGCATAACTGAGGCGGAATATATAACACGTCTCCATCTCTCCATTACTGCCTCAACTTTTTCATTACGTTCGCTTTCAGCTCGCCTAATGAACCACCCTCCCGACCCACTCGGATGGATGAGGAGGAGGATAGCGAACTGGGGATCTCTCTCCCTCTTCCAGCGCGCGCACCCTGGAATGGGGATTGCAATTTAAATCAACGGGGAATGGGGATTAAGGGGTGAGTGAGAATGGAGGGAAGGGGGATAGAACGAGAGAGATGCTCCGCCAGCTCTCAAAGGAATGCGACGCGGAAATGGATGGGTGACGGTTGGAGGAAAAAGTAGGGACGTGAAGTGTACGGTGGGGGAAACGAATGCAAATGAATGTAGAATGAGGAAGAATTAAATGGGTGGACGGAAGCAGGGGGGAATGAACATATACATGCATATATATGTTTTTATATATATGTATATAGAAATGTATGTGTTCTCGTGCTGTGTGTCACTGTCTTAAGTTTTTTATTCAATACTTCCGTGTTACTTCGAAGAAATCATCTACACTGTCTTTATATATATATATATATTTATTTATTATTTATATATGTGTGTGTATATATGTACACACACAAATATATATGTATTAATATATTTGGATGATTTATTCGAAGTAACACTGAAGTGTTGAATAAAAAACTTAGACAGCAACACACAGCACGAGAACACATAAAAAGAACAAACTACTCTATCCCCAAACACCACCCAGCTAGGCCAACCTTTCGACAGTTGTTTCCATATTATAATTCTTGATATCCTTTGCAAATTGGTCACAGATATTCAGGTGGGATATTGTAAAATGGTTAACATATGGTTACATAAAACTTACATTGTTCCTGGAATGAATGTGGTTCATTGATAGCTTCCATTATTAACACTCAGCGATGCTACTCACTCATCAAACCCTATACACCTTTCTATAACCCTCCTTTCCTTCACTTTCTCCTTTTATCGTCCGTCCCCCATCCCCTCGGCCCCCTCATACATCCTACTCCCACCCTCTTTTCTGCCCTCTCACCCTTTATCCCTCGTCAAGAGAACGGAAATCACTTGAATTGGACTGACAAAGCCAGGAGAAGTTCCGTTAGGCTAAAACCTCTGCATGTGTTCTTTCGCGTGCTCTTGAATCTGGAAGGTTTAAATCCTAACGCATTACCATGAAAAGTTTTATTATTATTATTAGGTAATCTACCGGTTAAGGTAGGTTTTTGGATGGACACAACTATCAAACAAACATTTTGTGACTCTCCATCTAGCAAACTAATCTATATCAGGTCCCTCTTCATCTCTGTGTACTTCTTTCCTCCTTTCATCCCGTCCAACATCCCTATCCTGTTCCTGCCCTTACCTCTCTTGCCCAAGATTCTCCCCTCTATTACCTTCTTCAACATTCCACTACCGCTCAATATGCCTTCATGAGACCTATTTTTCTAGGACCCATTGTAACCTCTTGATAATGGTACATGACAGCGAAAAAAATAAGATTCTACCTATTGGGTAATCTAGTATCTCACAAAATATTTAATTACTTATTCAAGTAAAAATTCTCCTTTTTAGTAATTCTTTCTCCACTTTACTGTCTTCAGTTAATTCGCTCACCTCTGCTCTATTCCTGAATTTTGCTTGCATTTGATCCTGTTCCCGAGACTCCTAATAATCCTCTTAACCGCCTTTGGCCACATTCACCCGTGACTTTCTCTGTCTGCCCATTCGCCTCTTACTCAAACCAATCAGCTCCCCTCTTGAGAGAGGCAGAGTGGAGTTGGACGCGAGAGACATGGGTGAATTTCGAGAGGGAACGAAGAGGCGAAAGCTGCAGCTGTGCGAACAAATTGCGGAAATGAGTTTTTGAACGACCAGCTCCGAAAAGAGCCCGCAGTCGAAAACTCGGAACGTTTCTCGGAAAAATCGACACCCAATTTCCTTCAACAATCAACGTTGATTGATGTCGGCCGCTCCATTATACGCAATAATTATTTTCCACAAACAACACACGAAAAAGACTGATGCGTTAGAAAGTGAGATGACAATGGTTACATTAATTTTCCTAGATTTTTGTGGAAGCCATGATTTGCAAGATTTAAGTTCCAATGAAATGGCAAGATACGTGTAAGCCGCTATTAGAATATATGCCATCCAACCATCATCCAAAGAGCCCACTGGAGAGTTTAACAGCAATATATAATAAGTTAATGAATAGATAAATATATCTTAATGAATATCAAGTGAAATTGGCAATATCGACGTAGGAAGTTGTCAGAATGTGTTGGGTAAGGAAATGGTGAAGCAAAAGCGTTAGAACCAACAATAGGAAAAAAATTTAAACAATACCTAACGAAAAGATGCAACAAAGAAACACGGACGGGCGGGTAGGAAAACCAGTTTCTTTCTGAAAAAGAACCTTTCACCGGTAATTGCGACAGAGTTTATGTGTAAGAAGAAGCACGAACATACCCTCAAGATATTCAGTGGCAAGTCAATGGATGGATCTTTGGGAGTACGGACGGGCAAAGAAAGAGAACGGAATCTGGACCAAGCAGATAAATCCCCTTGATGGCGGCCTGCGAGAACACCTCTGTGTGTTCAGCCCGGAGGGAGGGAGGGAGCAATCCTTTTCAAGCAGCACTCACCATCAATACCCCTTGGCTCATGGGCATCCCCCGCACCAGAGGATGGCTCTGAATAAAGTCGCTGGAAAACCCCACGAATAATCATGAATAGAGCATCAACCCATTGTCGCTGGGAGGCAGACCGTAGCCTCACTTCAAACCTTGGCTCCACTGCTTTCGATAACGTAACATTTCACCTTGTCTGGTTACCCAGGGAACGCAGAAGAAGGGGTCGCAACCATGACAGCATAATGTATGATGATAAATTAAAACGTTCTGGAGACATGAAAATTTTAAAAAATATAAAAACATTATAATAAAAATATTAGTGTGTACTCAAAGTAATGAGTTCTCATTAAGTGCACTTGTGTCCACACAATATTTTTCCCTCTTCTTTAATTGTAAATATTAATGGTCCAAATGCCATTTGCGTTCATGATTGAATTTTTAATCCAATATTATATTTTATTTAAGTTCTAAAAAGCGAGAAAAGTGCATTTTTTATTAATTTAACTGAGAGTGGGACAAATATTAAAAACCTATTATACCTATCACATCTAGGGTTTCTCTCTAATCACTGTCTTTTACTCTGTGCATGTTTGTATGTGTTGGTGTATCCCTAATCTATTTATGTATATGTATGTTTATATGTATGTATGTATGTATATATACATATATATATATATATATATATATATATATATATATATATATATATAACACTTTTGTCACTTTTTTGAAAATCCAAAGGAAGTGAACAATAATGTAAATAGACTAGTCGACACAAACACAGAAACACATAAAAGAGGAACTCACTGGGTCTCGAATTTTCGGTGGTGCAACCACCATTCTCAAGAGGAGTTAGGAACTGAATTCTGACCTGAAGAAGGCCTCGGAGTAGGCCTAAAGCTCGAATAATCTACGATGTGAGTGTTCTTTTACGTGTTATATGTTTTATTCTGTGTCCTATTGTGCCGTCCAAAAGTTATATATATATATATATATATATATATATATATATATATAACTTTTGAACGGCACAATAGAACACAGAATAAAACAGATAACACGTAAAAGGACACTCACACTGTAGATGATTTAAGCTTTCGGCCTACTCCGAGGCCTTCTTCAGGTCAGACTGCCTGAAGCAGTCTGACCTGAAGAAGGCCTTGGAGTAGGCCGAAAGCTTAAATCATCTACAGTGTGAGTGTCCTTTTACGTGTTATCTGTTTTATTCTGTGTTCTATTGTGCCGTCCAAAAGTTATATTGCTCTCGTGAGTACTCCCGCATCATCGATATATATATATATATATATATATATATATATATATATATATATATATATATATCGTGAGTACTTCCGCATCATCGATATATATATATATATATATATATATATATTCTTTTCCTTTACTTTCGATGTTAAAATTTGTGTCTGTCTACATGTATTTATGTGTATATGTGCATGTATTTTATAAATTTTGTACCTTGTATAATATGTATATGATAACGGGTTAAATGGAAGAAGGGACCATTAGGTCTCAATTTCGCCCAAATAAAGTCCTTTATCTATCTATCTATCTTGCTATCTTACAACAATTTCTAGACGACTCAAAAACAGGATTTCACCTGTGGAAAGATTTGGCTAGAGCTCTTAAATACCGAGTACACCATGCAATTAAGAACATTGTTTATTAAGAATGTGTGTCCGTGCTCAGAAACTCGCAAAATAAGATCGATATAAACTTTTCCTCTAAAAAAATAAGTCGTGCATAGGAAATTGGCGTCTAATTCAGGAATAACTTTGGAAACGCTTTATTACTGGGAAAATAGTATTGCATACCGATCCTGAGGAATTCATGCATGTCTTCGCTTAGTGACAAGAGAAAAAAAATACACTATGACTTTTTTCCAAGCAAAGAAATTCAATTATGTGACTGAGAAAAACCAGTCAAACGAATAAATTCTTTATTCTAGCTCATGTAATATTCGATCTCGACATGGTGAAGTAGTTAATTAATTTTTTTTTCACGGAGTTTCTTTTTCGATGGCAGCGAGATCTGTGAGAATAGGAACAGCAGGGAAAAATAAATATTGTACGGGATGGAAATGTGATGTTTGTAATTGTAATTGAATTACATACCTTCCTGAAAAATATTAAGTATTCGCCTTTCCTATTCATTTTTTTTGTCTCATTTTTTTACATAATTTTGCTCGTAGGATTCCAAACATAGTTTTTCTCTCTTAATACGTCCTCGTTTCACTTGAGCGAAAGACTAAAGTGAGCATGTATTATTTTTTTTAAATATGCTCGGGCATATTCTAAAACCGGCATACAACTTGAAGTAAAATCACATGATTAGTACCTATACATCATTCCCAAAATGCCTCTCTGCAGTGTCTTTAATCGACCGTCTATCTCTCTGTCAAAAGACATTGTACGGATGTATTCGAAGTAGGAATTTAAGAAGAGGCATTATTTAACGTTGTTCAGACAACGTTTTCAATTTGTTTGAAGGAATTTGGATCATGTGCAGGAACCAGTAACGAAATTGAACAGGATATGGAGAAAGAAGAGCTCTTCGTTCAGTGAAGGAGTTGAAAAAAACGAACAAAGCGTTCTTATTTTAATTGGAAAATCTTATCGAAAAGTATCTGGAGTACCAAGATTAACTGCAGAGCTTTAAAATAGACAAGAGCGATTCGAGTTTAACGCCAGCACAGACTAGGAGGGAATAATTCCATGCCCGCAATTCATTGAAAGGCGAGAAAAACAAAGAGCGAAATTGAGGAAATTTGAGTTCCTAAAAACAAACTTAATACTTAACGAAAACTGGCTCCCGCGAAAAGTTTGCCAACTCAACAATAGACGATCACGTGCAACAATTCTAGCTACTCGAAAATAAAACGATTCCGAATGCCGACAATCAGGAGTTATCTTAATTGTTGGTGACTATTCCCCAACCTCACGCCAGTTTCCAGTCTCCTTACAAGTTTCCCAAACGCCTCACGGCAGTTTGCGATTTATCAAAATGGTGTAGATCATAGAACAAGTAGAGAATTGATAAACAAGTACTCATACCTTATCATCTTACCACCACAAATACACAGCAATGTTATGCAAATTGTGTACTGCGAAATCAGGGTAGTGCGGTGACTGGTGCACTAGGTTCCAACCTTGAGGTACCTTGTTCGAATTCTGATGGTGTCAGTACTTTTTTTGCATTCCGGACTTTGATAACTACACCTAACTATCCCTGATGTCGCCCGTCGCCTCCCCTAAGGACTACAGCTATAATTTGTAGCATGACGAAAAGAAGTTCATCGTCTACACCTCTCGTTTTGAACTTAAAAAGAAAATTTCCTCGAGTTCATGTGCACGAACCAAGAGTCGGATTGCACAAGAAAAAGCGACCATCATGAAACGGCGCACGTGATCACAAGGGAAAACGTTAGGCTCAACTATAAACGGTTGAGGGAGAGAAAAAAAGTGTTAAGGGTGAGTTAAGGAATGATTGATCGATCGATTTCGAAGATATGAAACAGGGGCGCGTGGTGGAGAAGGAAAGGAAGGATTTCTTGGAATGCGCAAGGTAGAATATTTAAACCAAGGACTCATTTCTTTGTTGAAAGAACTCATCGAGCGCCGTCTTGAGGACGGAGAGGAGAAGAGGGACTGCCTTCAAGACAGTGGGTGTCACTGCGGGAATATTCTCAGAAATAGAGACTTACTGACTAGCAAGAACGCGGGGATGACACGTAAAAAAAAAGAAAAATGAGGTGAGTGAGTGAATGCGTCACATGCGCACTGAATGCCAACTTCAGTCTGAAAAGAAATCTCTATGCGATTAGGGTGAAAATGATAAACCTGAATATTCAAAGAAAAGAGCACTGGGAAATTTGCACCGGAAATATCATTCGCTAGAACCGGGATTTTAAATCGGTTCCCTCGTTTATCGGTCCAGGTGGTTGGTTTAATTAAGCGGACGTCCGCAGGTTGACGAGAGGAAGGATTTAACAAAATTGCACGAATGTGGACATTTCGGAGGACAGGAGGACTTTAACACCTTTTTCTTCATAATGCACAAAAATAATATATTTTCAGTGGTTTTTTATGTTCTATATTCAGGGTTACCAACGTCACACCAAAAAGTCGACGACTCATTCCAATTCCATCAAAAATATCTTCATTAAGACCATTTCCCACGAGTAAACGTAAGGATAGGTGGCAGGGGGTGTTAGAGCATCATAAATGCAGGGAAAAATTTTGAGTAAATGCATTCAAATTTACATAAATTTGTTAACGTACAATAACACACCTTAATTTAATATTTTTCATGCGATAGCGGATATTTGCTAGAGTATACCATTCAAGTTTGCTTATAAATTAAATATTACGGGTTGAACTATGCTAAAATTGCGTGAATTGTACAGGGGAAGAAGGAGTAGTTTGTCTATGATGATGTCCATCGCTCTTTGATTTTATCACTTCGATTAATATAATTAGGTGCCATAATAATTACCTCGGGCTCGCAAGGGAGAGCTGTTGACATTTAAATCACTATTGGCCATAGTCTTGCTTGCTTCTAATAGGCCAATCCCTTTTCATCGAACCAATCTGGCACTCCAACTGATCCAACTCGCCTAAAAAATCGTATTTAATCTTTTTAGTATTAATCTAGATATAGTTTCAATACACTATTCACTGTTCTTTGAACAATATTAATTTTATTCGGTAGTATTGCGTCAGGTTTATCAAAGTATTAGAATTTATGATATCTATCGATGGAAGGTATTCCTAAATCTCTCATGTAAAAATAGATAAACTATGAATACTACTGTTCAAAAAGTTCTCATTAAAGGGTTTTGCATTCTAAATATAATTGTGCCATTGTCTTAACTGTCACTTTGTATAAGAAAGAAAGTATGTGGAAATAAAGAAATGTTTAATGCAATGTGTGCGTCCTTGCTAGGCGAGGGCAAAAAATAAATGTAGGGATGTGAGGTTTGTATCCTTAAAAAACCTAACTTCTACGATGGAATACCAAAAATAATAATTTATTAATGTTGAAATTATAATCTCATCATTTATTGGGAAGTAGGAAGAAGTCGATAGGATATACGATCAGTTAATGGACATAATTGCGTTTGTTCCTGCAGGGAAA
Organism: Hetaerina titia; assembly: GCA_037158775.1. NCBI lineage: Eukaryota > Metazoa > Arthropoda > Insecta > Odonata > Calopterygidae > Hetaerina > Hetaerina titia. The sequence goes on along the minus strand of CM073768.1, from coordinate 35,410,085 downwards.
CATTTGATAGTGATGAGGGATTGGAATGCGACAGTAAGCGAGGGAAGACATGGTGATGAGGTGGGGGAAATACGGTTTAGAACTAAACTTATTTAGTCTATTTAAAAAAAATACTATATATATATATATATTTATGCGATTTTCTAGAAAGAAAAAGGCGAAGCTAAACATTAAAATAGGTGGGGAAAAAATAGAGCAGGTAGAACAGTTTACACATCCCGGAAGTGTTTTGGATCAATACCGTCAAAGTGGTAGGGATGTAAGGAGAAGAATTGCGCTACGCAAGGAAGCTTCCTCAAGGAGGAGGGAGTTGATGACGGGGACGTTGAGTAGGGAGGTTAAGAAAAGGCTCGTAAAAACTTAGATATAGAGCGTAGTTGTACGGCGCGGAAACGTGGTCACTGAAGCAGGAGGACAGACGTAGATTGGAGGCTTTTGAAATGTGAGTGTGGAGAAGAATGCAGAAGGTGAAATGGACCGAAAGGAAAACAAATGAGGAAGTACTAGGTATGGTGGGCGAGCAGAGGGGTTTCTTGGGACAAAACCTATTGAGGTAGGAAAAAATCTTGAATATGGGCAAACGAGAAACGGGCAGGAACAGGATAGGGATGTTGGGTAGGAAGAAGGGAGGAAAAGCAATTCACAGAGATTAAGAGAGACTTGATGTAGAGCAGGTTGATGAATTGTATTTTGTTAGCAGTCCCAAAGTTTGGTAGTTGTATCCATCCAAACCTACCTTATCAGATAGATGACTTCATAATATAATTGACAAGTTATTTGATTTTTTTGTTGTTCTCACCTAAATATTTAAGTAATTTCTCAGTCTTGCACTTTCAATGCTGTAAGGACTGAGAGCCCTACAATTTCCAAATGATAATATCAGTATAATAACAGAGCACAGGAGAGTTGCAGTAAAATACGAAGGACTATATACCGTAGACAAGATTAGTGTGATTGGACTTAATCGTATATTCGCCCGTTTCCATAGAAATGATCGTTTCAACTATGATGAGCAATCATTGACAAGCATCATTTTTTTCACTTTGCATTTTAAACCATGGACACAGTAACTAACCCGAAGGTCGGTTCGGTAGGTGATGTAGGAGTTCATCCAGTTCTAAGCCCAATAGCGTGTAAAATTTACACATCAGGATAGGGGGACAGTTCCTTTCCCTGTTCCGGGTATGGTTTCCCAGGAAGAACTGGTAGCAGTCCAGTACCAGATAGTCCAACGTTCTACTCCTGGAGTACCATAATAAATAAATATAAATATATATATATATATATATATATAAACCATAGACACAGTGATCAACCCGAAGGTCGGTTTGGTAGGTGATGGTAGAGTTGGCAGAGACAGCGTGAATCACAATCAGGGTAGGGGGGCCAGTTCCTTTCCCTGTTTCGGTTAAGTAAGTTTGATATCCCACGCAGCTAAAGTTATTCTCAGGATCATCAACAAAAGGATAGAGAGTAAGGCAAATGATTACTTAGGGGATGATCAGTTTGGGTTCAGGAAAGGAAGAGGTACGCGTGATGCCATTGCAGTAATGAGATCACTAGTCGAGAGGAATATAGAATACAATCACGACGTTTTTGCCTGTTTTGTAGATTTCGAAAAAGCGTTTAATAGAGTGAATTGGGAAAAATTGATGCGTGTATTGCAGAAAATAGGAATGGATTGGAGGGACAGGAGACTGATCCGCAACCTGTACATGTCTCAGACTGCTCAGGTGCGAGTGGGGAACGGAGAGTCCGGATGGGCAGTGTTAGGAAGAGGTGTAAGGCAGGGTTGCCCATTGTCACCGGTACTGTTCAACACATATGTAGAGGAAATGATTAAAGAGACATGGGAAGAACTGGAGGTAGGAATGAAAGTCGGAGGGGAATTCGTAAAATCGGTTAGGTTTGCTGATGACCAAGCATTAGTTGCTCAGTCAGCAAAGGGGTTGCAAGCATTGTTGAGTGAATTGGAGGTTCAGTGTGATAAATATGGGATGAGAATCAATATTAATAAAACAAAGGTTATGCGATTTTCCAGAAAGAAAAAGGCTAAGCTAAATATTAAAATAGGAGGGGAAAAAATAGAGCAGGTAGAGCAATTTTCATATCTCGGAAGTGTTTTGGACCAATACGGTCAAAGTGGTAGGGACGTAAGGAGAAGAATTGCGCCAGGCAAGGAGGCTTTCTCAAGGAGGAGGGAGTTGATGACGGGGACGTTGAGTAGGGATGTTAAGACAAGACTCGTAAAAACTCTGATATGGAGCGTAGCTATGTACGGCGCGGAAACGTGGTCGCTGAAGCAGGAGGATAGACGTAGATTGGAGGCTTTTGAAATGTGGGTGTGGAGAAGAATGGAGAAGGTGAAATGGACCGAAAGGAAAACAAATGAGGAAGTACTAGAGATGGTGGGTGAGGAGAGGGGTTTGTTGAGAGAAATCCTATGGAGGCAGGAAAAATGGATGAAAGGCGTATTGAGCGGTAGTGGAATGTTGAAGAAGGTAATAGAGGGGAGAATGTTGGGCAAGCGAGGTAAGGGTAGGAACAGGATAGGGATGTTGGACGGGATGAAGGGAGGAAAGAAGTACACCGAGATGAAGAGGAACCTGATATAGATTAGTTTGCTAGGTGGGGAGTCACAAAATGTTTATTTGATAGTTGTGTCCATCCAAAAACCTACCTTAACCGGTAGATTACCTAATAATAATATATAATCGTGGACTATCGACCCGAAAGTTGGCATATCGCAACTTTCCAATCTATATCGAGTGTCACTCCATTTCCTCATAGTTCCCTGCACTTTCGGTCCTTCAATTTCACTTATTTTACTGCTACTTCACACATAAATTGCTTCTCGTGATACATCTTTGATCTTCCAATTCAACTCCAACCCCCTAATGTTCTCTTCAAATGTGGTCTTCAGGTGACTATATTGCCTCAGTACGCGTCCAATTAGTATTCTATTGAGTGTCTTCCTTGCTCTCCGCCCACTCTTCGAAGTTCTCCTTCACTCGTTAATTTGACCCTATATACGGAAATGAATTTTGTACGAGCAAAGAGGGATTTGGCGAATTCAAAGCTCCTGATTAATGCGTAGTTGGTACCGCGATACACCGTTCTCGAAAGAATTTTTTTTTTGCAACATATTTTGAGGTCCTGCAGAACTCGCCCGAGAGTGAATGTTTTCACTCCTAATTCACGGAAATGCATGGGGCTGCCATCATTGAGCGTGCCAGCGAATTCACTCCTTCATAAGAACGATGGTTCGCTTGCTTCCCCGTACAGGGGGGAGGGGGAACTTTCTTGTCGCCAACGGCTTGCTGAGAAGACGAATGATTCCGGGAAAATGATAAGTCCTTCAGAGAAAACGGTGAACACCATGGAGACCAGGAAAGTCGATGGCTTTCATTACAAAGTCACTCGGCAAAGGAAAAAATATATTTCTTGTTGGGAATGCGCCAAAAGAGGTGATATTTTTTTATATTAAATAAATAAAAAACGGTAGGGAAGTTCTTTAGAGGACTAAAATGTATTAAAGATGTCCCCAGGACTCGTACGAAGTTACATGTAAACAGTGGAGGACCTTTACTAATTTGGTAAATATTTTTTTAAAATACTTCTCGGAGAACTTAAGTTAGCATATGTGTAGGATGTAAATGTTTTCACGTATGTCGACCTTTGTTTCAATATATATTTTCAGCCATTGTGAGCTCAAATCTTAAAAGCATTATCAGGAATTTTTTCACTCCAACAAATTGAGTAGTTTCAGACGTGATGTGGAGGAATTCGAACATAACAAAGAAAGGACAGTAAAAATTTTCCATTCGATAAGTTTAATAGTACGACCGAGTCTCGATGAATTATATCACCTTCAGGTTTTACCAGGCCATCCTCCCAACCTGATCTACCTGACTAAACGTCAGGTCTTACCTGAAGATGATGTGATAAATCGAAACCTGGTCGTACTATTAAACTTATCTTTTCGAAATTTTTTGCTATCTTTTCTTTATGTCACCATTCAAAAATTGAGAAAAGTTTCCTCAGTGGGATACAGCAAATGAGAAAAACGGAAAGGTTATTCATCGATGTAAAATTGGGCTGACTTTTTATTGCGATCGATTAATGATTCCACCACACTAGAAAATTCTTCGGTAAATTATGTAATGCAAACGGTTTAAAGGGAAACGATTCTTATTTTTGGATTTACATTCTTCATTTTTAAACTTTTCCCTACTCTTTTCGAAATTGAGAGTAGTATGAGAAGGATAGCGTGTGGCTTTGAAACTCAAGTACTCAATTTCACTCAGCTTATGTGCACTATTTTTAAGTGAAAGAACACTAGAGAGATAATGAATCGCCATATTTCAAACTCGTCCACTCTGAATGTTGAACAGCATTCGTCATCCATAGAATAGAATGAGAAAAGCATCGATTCTCATATGAAATATTTTTATATTTTTTTAATAAATTATAGGAACATAAAGTACTACAGTGAAAAGGTCCAAAGCTTTTACACATTTTTTCATTGATGGAATCTTCTAGCGGAGTTCTCCGCACATTTTTCCAAAGACTTGGACATCAAATCCCAAGGATATTAATCAAATCAAGCAAAGGTTGAATTCGCAGAAAAAATATGACAAAAAAAAACGATGAAGCTTGTACTTTGATGTTTCACCTCAAACACTGGGCGTACGGTAATGTGAAGAATTGAATATGACGATGGGAAAATTAAAATCAAATTACGGTAGAAGATGCATAGGCAGCGGTTTCCATGACGTATTTTGTTTAGATTTTCCAGATATCACGTTGAAGCCTTCTTCCTAGATAATCTAATCCTCCTAAGTAGAGATTCTAGGTAATAATCTCCCATTACTGGTAAAAAATTTAATAATTGCATACTATTTGCATGAGAAAACCTATAAGCCACCTTCAATACAGCAATTAACTATGAGAATGCAAATTGCATTGTGGCGGATTAACTTCTTTCTATGTCATTTAAAATTTAACAAATATTTCTTTAAAAATCCCTTATTGATTTGGCGCACATACTCCCAAATGGCAAGGAGCCTTTGACATAATGACTTGAATAAGGATTTATTTTAACTCACATGTCGCATATTTATAATACATAAAATAAATTACATTTGCGAATGAGCAAAGTTTATTTTGCTGGTCAGCAAAGGGTTTCAATCATTACTTCAGCGCATTGTCATACATGTTGTGATATGGATGGTATGAGAATCAATACAAACAAAATAAAGGTTATAAGATTTTCGAGCAAGAGGAAAGCTAAGGTAAACGTTAAAATTGGGAGGGAAAAACTAGAGTATGAAAGAATAAGTATTGTGTCTTGTTTTGCGCCGAGAAGGTCTAGCAGAAGAGAAATAGGGGTGGGCTGTAGTGGTTGGGATAGACAAAGAAGAGGTTTGTTGAATAGAATGAAGGAAAGATATAAAATTAGAAAATATATAAAATTGTAATGGGGTTTATTATGCGTAGGATTTCAAGATGTGTCATGTTAGACGATACTAAGAAAAAATGTAGGGGGTGCTAAATTTGTTCCCATCTCGCAAACGGTATACATATCTTTGCATAATTCAGAGATTGCAGGTTATTTAAACACTACATGAAATTCCTTCTGATAAAGCATCATATAGGTGAATTCCATTATCACCATCATGATTTGTCTTGAATCTTGAGATGTTAGGCACAAATCTCCACCAACTTTTACTATCGGTTCTCCAATTGAAATAATGGCATATTTCGCATAATTTTATTTTATTATTTAGGACCCTAAAAAGCCCTATTAGGGTTTGTGGTATACACACCAGAATACTTATGCCCCAAAATACTCCTCCCACCCCTCCTTGGCGCAGTAGGATAACGTTATTCTGACCCCTTATTTCTCATGGGAACATTGACATCTTAGCTCTATCCGTTCTACCATAAATCTCTCTAATTTTATTGACACGATATCTCCTACCGTAGTACGATAGGGCTAATAAAAAATTTTCAACATCATCGCTAAAGAGACATTCTTCCAATTTATACAAGAGATTTAATTTGTATTTTCACCTTCATTCCGAGATTGGTTCTCAAACTAGCTCCTCTAATAATTTTGATAAGCTACTCAGCTCATCATAACGATGTTGTGCAAAATTAACTCCTAATAACTGCACGCGATCCAATTCGGGAATTCATCTAACTGCGTGGGAATTTCATATGCGTACCAGCAGCATGTTCTATATGATTCCTAACTTGCAAAAGATAACATATTTCTTTAAAGCTTTTCATCACATTTCCCGAATACACTCGTAATAATAATATGGTAAGCGGTCTTAGGGATATAATACTCTTCTAATAGCTAAATGATCTTCTGAAAATAGTTTATCATATATAAAAACGATGAGCTTATCAGCGAAACAAAGCCTTGGATGTTAATCCATTTAGTTACTGAAAGCTAATGCCCTTAAACATTCTGCCGTCCTCATGGGCGAATTGCAAGGCGCGACTTCGATAGATGTACTCGTACGTCTCTGTGGATAAATATGAGAGGAGTCTACTTCATTGGATTGTCGTTCTTTCTTAAGTAGATTAGAGTCATTTTTATACACCTTTTCTACATGTTGCCAGAAACCTCCCACCCTTTAATCCCTCCATTTATCAGGTTGACAAACCTTTGACAAACATTCTGCTAATTTACAAAAATCCTGATCTACATGTATTGTACCTTTCTGGGATTTAGCATTTTTCTTTCCGTCTACATTCACGCGTAGTTCTTCATTGCACTCATGTTTGCAATAGTTATATTATTATTCCGTTGCCCTGGATTTATTTCGTCTTCACGGTACAATAGCGAATATGCTAAACTAAAGTATTCGACGCGAATGGAACGGTTCCATCAGGAAATTCGGCGAGGCGTAAAAGCAGATGGGTGCGGATGGCGTAAGGCAGCTGAGGAGGACTGGGTTATTAGTTTGTTACGCTCACTAGGGCATTAAGGAGTGGATTAAATGAAATAAGGGCAGGGGGAGATGGCTTGCCCTTGACACAGGATTGCGTCCGCTACGCAGATTCAGAGGAGCATTACTTCCCCACCCAGGGCAGAGGGAAGTTATTTTCGGCGCATTGATCACGCGGTGCTAACTCGTTCGTCTAACTCGGCATGCACTTGCAGAGACATATACAAACACTCCCCCTGTGCGAATTTCAAGATCTCTCTCCTTGGCGGAGATCGGAGGAAGGGAAGGAGGAGAGAGATAGAGGAACGAAAACCACGATGACTCACTTCCCGGGAAGGGGCCCTTGGCTCTTTGGAACGTGATTCATCTGCCTCTGCCGGCCAAAACCCGGCCGAGCGTCTTCCTGGATTGCGTCGCTTTGGAGTTGCCAGTGATGAAGAGCAATTACCGCCTCCGAAGAGCGACTGTTTGAGTGGCATGGCGGAGCCAGGGAAAAATCAAGCGTCATTACCAGATCCATTTATTATTGCATCTGCGAGCCACCAGTTGGGTGTCTTGGAAGGGAGATTCAAGACAAGATTCGCAGCATCAAATATAATAATGTTATCAAATTGAATATTGACATTTGATGAATCAGTCAAATGGAATGATCTCAGCTTTTTTATGGGTATTTATGCGCACGAGGGTTGCACATGATCTAACATATATTCAAGTGAATGCATGAAATAATATTTCTTCATGTGCTAAGCGTGCCCCACACCCCTAACACCCCCCGCCGCACGCCATTGCGGCAGCTTGCGGGGTATTATGTAGATGCAGATGTATTGTGCTCACAACCCTCTCCATACGCCCTTTCTGAGGATTGCAGGGTATTAGGCGTCTATAAAATCTCATATTGCATGGAACGTTATTTACTCCACATACCGTCATACCGCAATGGGACTCATAAATCCTCCTGCAACCAGAATACTAAGGCAAGGCTGACAAAACAACACAGTAGATATTACGACGTCACAAAACTTAGACATTGTTGGGGTGAACGAGTCGGAGAGGTTCTGCGTCACAATGGACGAGGCATCTATTGCTAGTGTGCCGACGCAAAATACGAGGCGTGACAATGCGGCAGACGCTGTTTAATGGGCGCCCCCACCTCTTTATGCATGCAAATCGCCCGCTTCCTATATGAAAGTTTTATTCGCTGGTATCAATATGAATCATAATCTTTCGAGGATAGTCACAGCGAAGTGTTGAGCTCATCAACTCTTTTTTAAAAGGAGATTTTTTTGGCGAATCTGGTGACAGATGAATTATTTACTACATCAAATTGTAGGAAGGCTCAGAGACTTTGTGACAAACGGTTAAGAGAACTAAATGTTTCAATTTTAAGCTACCAATGCGGTTAAAATACATTAAGGGGAAATTAATCATCAAAAAATAAATACCTAAATAACGATTACCTAAGAAACTTTCAAACACAATTCACGGCACAATCCGCTCGTATAATCAACCCTGGCACACCTTTCAATGGGAAACACAGGAAACATATAAATATATATATAATATATTTTATTTATTTATATATATAAATATTTTATATATATATATATATATATATATATATATATATATTCAAACTTGAAAATCCCGCCATGCGGCGCACAAATATTCATTCAAACAGAAATAGGTATAAGGAAATATTTTTACTTTCGTGATCTGCTCAAAAACCGTCTTCCCCACATGTCCTGTGTTCGCCTTTTATGTGTTTTCCTATCCCCTTTCCTTATATATATATATATATATATATATATATATATATATATATATATATATATATATATATATATATATATATATGCTTCAGTGAGAGAATTCCAAGAAAATCAATTAATATTTTATTTCTCTAAAATGGAGCTTCCTGCAGCTTCCCAGCGTGTAACAAGAGGGTTCGTGTGTCAATGAAGAATTGGTAAAAATATTACGAAACGTACGAGTCTTTTCGTTTCCATTCCATTCAAAACGATACAGTTCTAAAAATGTTTCCTTTATTCCGCTGGAGGAACAATATATCTAACCCAAAATACTTGGACGATTTTCTTCATTGTTTCCCCTTTACTAAAGCCTACTTTACGAATTCGTTGGATAAAGACGAAGACAAAACGTACAAGGGAATCGATCTCGGATCATCATGGACTTCTTATACTGAATCACGCAAAATCATTCTTCTCAAACTCTCGCTAACCTTTGATCCTGCATGTTATTTTTTTAATTTTTGGTGACAGATCCATCTTTTTTTTAACAGTTCTACAGCATGGATTGAATATACGTATCATGTCATTGAATATTGTTGCGTGTTAGTGACTCCTTCCGTGTGATTAACATTTTTCGAGTGTATGATCAAACTAGTAATTTTGTAAAGGTGACATGATTGGGATTTTGCAGGCATGGATGATGACCTAACATCCGCCAACCCCTTGCGGCGGCTAGGGGTGTATTGGATAGATATAGATACTACCTTTGCGCTGCCCCCACTGCCCACCATTGCCTGTACTTATTATGGAGTGCTGTATGGAGTGTACTTATTATCATCCCCTATCTGAAGATATAATGGCCGTATCATGTATAATTTCACCAATACACAAATCAGTTTCTGATGCTTACATTTGCTCTGAATTATATTGGTTCTATGAACTAATGTTATTGACTTTCGTTATCTATTTTTCACTTTATAAAATGTCCACGATAATGGCGTAAAAACTAAATGGATCTGTCTCGGAAGGCGGACGGAATTTGTTTGGACAAATGGATACATATTAAAACTGGAATACAAGCATTAAACCACACTACATAGGACTACACAAAGCTGCGTCCAGCACATCAATACTCGAATAAGTCATTTCTTGCAAATTGTCTGCAACACATAAATCTCAGATTAAACCGTGAAAAGTTTTATATTTTAATAATAGGCAACTCATAAAAAATATAATGTGAATCATGAAGGCTCATGGAACAATACACTTTTGTTTTCAAATATCGATGACGCATAAACCTCCCCCCATACCCGTAGGAATGGCAACAATGCTAGGATTAAATTCATGAATGGAGGGATCTTTTGAATAACTAATCGCTCGGATTACATCGAAAGTGAACCTCAATTCTATAAAATTTCAAACTCACGTTATTCAATTTTTTACAGATTAGGAGGTATCTGGCATTCGATTACTACTCAGTCAGGATAATGTACGATGTGTTGCATAGCGCAATCGAATTCTTATTAAGTTTTACGAAGAGATTTATTGACCCCTTGTCTGTGTTCCTATCCCTTTTCCTTATATATCCCTTTTCCTTCCATGTAAATGAATATATATGTCTGGTCAAATCCGCCTTCCCCACCTTTCCTGTGGTCGTTTCAATGTGTTAACTATCCTCATTCCTTATATCTATAGAAGACGCAGAAGACGACGAAAGTAGTTAGAATAGGAACATGGAACGTCAGAACAATGTTAAGGAGAGGCAAATTAGAAAATATTAAGCGAGAGATGGAAAGAGGTAATATGGATGTTTTAGGTCTCTGCGAGGTGAGATGGAAGGATAACGGGAATTACTGGAGTTACTCTGATATGGAGCGTGGCTATGTACGGCGCGGAAACGTGGTCACTGAAGCAGGAGGATAGACGTAGATTGGAGGCTTTTGAAATGTGGGTGTGGAGAAGAATGGAGAAGGTGAAATGGACCGAAAGGAATACAAATGAGGAAGTACTGGAGATAGTGGGTGAGGAGAGGGGTTTGTTGAGAGAAATCATATGGAGGCAGGAAAGATGGATGAAAGGCGTATTGAGCGGTAGTGGGATGTTGAAGAAGATAATAGAGGGGAGAATGTAGGGCAAGCGCGGAAAGGGTAGGAACAGGATAGGGATGTTGGATGGAATGAAGGGAGGAAAGAAGTACACAGAGATGAAGAGAGACTTGATGTAGATGAGGTTGCTGGATTGGGTTTTATTCGGAGTTACAAAATGTTTTTTGATAGTTGTGTCCATCCAAAAACCTACCTTAACCGGTAGATTACCTAATAATAATAACATCCAAGTTATTAGGAAACACTTGGCAACACCATGACCTTATAAAAAAATAATAAAACATAGCACTGATAGCTTTTTGATATGTGCTTCCACTGTGCTGGAAGTCATGAGCCTATTTAATAATATTTTTATAATGACTTTCATCATATTTCTTTCATTCTAACGGCTCTAATTCTAGGAAACTCTTCCTATATTATGTAAAACATGTAAACATGGCATTGACTGGTACTTATATATTGGGAACTCACACGTTTGTAACATCATCCTCAGTTGTTCAAGAAGAAATTTTAACCTTGGATCTGTAAAAAATTAACAGAATATCATAGAGATCTCATATTAAAATGGTCTGCATCCACCTTTTCTGCCTCCTTTGGATTCAGTTTTTATCCTTTCTGTTCATTTCACCTTGTCCATCTTTCTCTAAACATCCAATTTCAGAAGTCGTACAAAACTAATTCTCCTAATCAAAGTTTTGACGAGACTCTCGTTAACATTCTAAATCAAATTCCCTGTCATTAATTCCCTTGTTCCTGCGACGGCAGGCATACTCGGACTTATGAAAGTTTCACACTCCTAAATCCAATTGATATTGGTTTACATAGTGCAAATGTACAATTTTCACTGACTATGGACATATGACATAAGTCGATTGTCCACTGCGAAACACTGAACAAGGAGCCTATTCCAAATCATTACTTACATTACTTCATTATATCTCTAAAAATATGAACATTTTATTAAAGACGATCGATTTTATGACGAAATATGAAACCTGTCTATTCGTTTCGAATGTTCGGGTTAACAGACGATAGAAACCATGAATATATTAAAGGAAATTATATTTTGAAAATGTATACACAAAATAATACTGAAATGTGTATTTTTGCATCATTTTTATTTGCGAACAACTTTAAATGGTCCTTTCTGGTGAAATAATCAACTAATGTCGTTCAAATCAAGCCATAAGACACATCAATAAATGCCAAACAGCGTTGAATGAATTCCCTATTTTCTCATTCACGAAACGAGGAATTCGAAATTAATGTAATGTAATTAGTTAAACATATAAACTCACTCGATGCAACATGGAAAAGTGCGATGATTTTTTGAAAACTAAACTATTTGTAAACTAAAACTATTTGTAATGTTTTGTAGTATATTAGCTTTCTAAAAAAACTTCATTTTTTCACATTTCTTTATTGAAGGTAATGATGATGTCATCGTTCACAATAGTCCAGGTAGGGTATACTTGTACTTCTTTGAAAAGTTAGATATTGCGGAAGAATTAATCTGGTAATTGCAGCGCGTAAAATTTCCAATGTTTGGATAAGTTGTATTAAAATATGCTTTGATGAAATGTTCGAAATGCCTGGGGCAATCCTCGACTCGCTGGCAGACCCACCTTGAACCAGCCAAATCTTTCTTTCTCTCCACCCCTTACGAAATATATACCCTATTACCCCTCTTCGGTTTCCCTCCGTCTTGGCGAGAGTCTGTAAAGGGAAAGGATAGGGTTGGTCTCGAAAGATCTTATCGGGGAAGAAAATAGACTTTGGAGGGTTTCGGAGTGAAATAAAGGAAAAGGCCGCGTGGAAATTAAGCCAGAGGGAATTCCCACTCTTCTCCTGATTGGTTCGGTTTGTAAGGATATATCGTAAACCTTTTAAAATTGAGGACGACGAGATGCGAGGCCAAAGCTGCGGACAGAATGTACGCCCTGCATGTAGGTTAGCGGGGTTGAAATAATTTGGAACGGAACCATAGAAAATCGTTCGGTACGAACTTAGGGGATGGAAAAACAAGTCAATTCAGAATGAAAATTTTGAAAAGGAATAAAAAACTTTTCATTTATTTAAACGTCGATGCAACTGAAAATATTTCGATTTCCCAAGTATAGATGTACCCATACCCATTTTAGCATTCCTGTCACTTCTAAAAAAAGTAGTATTTCCTAATAATTGCACTTTGCCAATGGCCTCAAAGCGTACAGCATTTTATGATTTTATTTTTTTATTTTACACGATTTCAAAGTGGTTATAGATACAGTAAGACGTTTCAGTAAACTTAAGAATAATTGATCTAATATAATGATAAATAAAGAACGAAATAGACCTAATCTTATTTTTTTCGATACGGTACGACACGATTAGAATCATAATGTCTCAATTTCGGAGCAGAGGGTGGAAGTGCTTATGTGCAAACTCATCACTTTGAAATTTCCCACCACATCTCATTAACAAATCCTTTTGCCACATCCCAAGAATAGTCTTTCCCAAATAGGATGAGTTACATCTGGCGTGCCTACAACGTTGCGGCCATCTGACGGACGGTGTACTCCTCTTTGGAGAGCCATCCACATGGCACTCCAAGCAGGGATCGGGATACCACTAAATCATCCTGGCACAGAAACCAGGCCCCCGAGGTTGGATGTATTATATTAGCCACCAGGTCCGAAAAAGTAAAAATCCATCGATGTATCGTACACCTTGACCGACCATTTTTTCCTGTCCCCCATTCGATCCTCATCCACCCCTCCTATAGAAACAGCCATTCCTAGTCACTTCATCCCACCCGAATTGGATTGATAGAAAGCAATTGAATAGATCCACTGCGACACAACACGCTTCTCAAATCGCTTCCAACTCTACCTCTCCACAACATCGCCCGTACAGGCTCTTCATATCTCACATGTTCCGAAATGGTCCAAAAACACCCATTTTCGATCTCGACCGGAGCAGGCAGTCTCTAACGAACATAGAGTCCTATGCGGCCGTCTCTCCGAGCATTGATCACCATCCCATTCTCTTCAACTTCTCTCCTTTAATTCCCGTCACCGCCCGAAAAATTGAAGAAAGGCCAATTCCTCATAAGCTATACTCGTTATGGTTAAGGGGGAAAAAATCCACCATAACAAGAGGAGAGAGAGACGGGAAAACTTTGGCTTTTGAAAGGAAGAAAGATTGATGATTAACATAATGGAACGAAATTTTGGAACAACTCGTGAGAAGGATTTGTTTTCATTTCAATCGCTCATTCACCGAACTTTCGATTTTTTAACATATACCCGTACGTGAAGCCAGACCTTCGTCATTTTTATTTTTCTTTTGAAGAGACGGTTTTCCCGTGTTCATATGACAACGCATTAAATGAAAACTTACGTACAAAATATGAATACTAGTTAAATCCGTAGAGTACCACCTTACTTGACAATTACATCCTAAAATCTATCTGACGAACCACCAAGAGTGTATCATATCCTTCAAAGAAGGAGGTTGCAGGATCAAATTGAAGATGGTGTTGCAGGTGTCGATGTTACACATCTGGGTGGTTCAAGTAATTTTTCATGTCTCGTCAGGGTTACGTATTTAATGGATTCGGAGATTGAAAAATGTCCATATTCTGACATATAGTATTCGTACATATAAACCTGCAAATCATTCATGAACAAGCGAGGATTACTCTTTTAGCGATGTTCGGAACACATGAGTTTATATGACGCAAAGGAAAATATCATGCCCCATTGGTAGATCTACATTATAAGCTAGACAAAACAAATAAAAAACTATGTAGGGATTGTAACGAGGAACTAAAAGGAAATGAAAGCACGGCATTGGCCAACACTTAAATTGACAAAGCAAGTGACTATGACAAATACAAAAGACCGCACAGCATTATAAAATGATGGTTAAAAAAACTTGGTAAGGTGGACAAAAAAATATACATATTCATAAATACTTATATGTAAAAACAAAGGAAATTTTACAAAAGACATAGAGCATAAGCCGATACTAGGGAAACTCTGAAATAAAGGCGGCAAGTCACTCGACGAATAATGGAGGTGTTTACAATAAATTTCGGAAAATTTTATTATGGATTTAATATTAGTAAGAAATCGTTCCTCGTTAAATATTCAAACAACCGTAATTTCAAGGAAACATAATCTGTATTCGCAGTTAATTTCCGAAATTTAAAACTCAAAGTCGCAAAATATCATCACCTTACTCGTTGGTATGGCTGAACATTCTTTTATTTGAGTGTAACATTAGTTAAGCGTATGTACATGCATGCTTGTGGAGTGAAGGGAGGTAGATGTGTGTTTGCATGCGCGTGGAATGATGGGATGTTTCTATGAATTTGTGCACTGCTGTGGATTGGGGTTTGCATGTGTGTGTTGGTTTTGAATGCGGCATTTCTTTTTTCCTTTTTTGGGTGGTGACCTAACACCCCCCGCCACACGCCCTTGCGGGGGCTTGCGGGATATTATGTAGATGTAGATGTTGGTAAGGCGTATATACGTATAATGAATTATTGAGGCTGAAAGCTGGTTATCCACTCAAATCGCCGACGGTGAACATTTCCAAAATTCCTTTCCCATTTGCAGAAATGAGAGAGAAATTAAAATGGGGGGTGGTGTTTTTGTTGCAGTTGAAAAGTCTTGCGTCAGAAGGGCTAAGGTAATTCCAGGTAATGGCTTGTAACGCTTTTGTAATTCAATTAAAAGTATTCACTCCAAAAGAAATTATGCATGCGCATTTTACCAGCAGCCGGAGGACAAAAATACTTTAATAATAGAGTTAGATCAGTAAATTAAAGGTTTTCTTATCCCAGCAGAATGATCGCGGCGTTATAATAAGTGGAGATTTCAATGTCCCATCTATTGACAGGAGCACATATAGTTTTGAAACGGGCGGTAAAGACGAAGATATATTTGCGAATCGCTATTGAATTCTTTTTCGTTGCATTCCTTGCATCAACTTGTCATCTCAGGCACTAGGGGCGATAATATTCCTGACTTTTTAGCAACGAACATACCCGAAAAAGTCTCGAAACTAGAAAATACAAAAGGAATTATTGACCCTAGGGCAGTAAATGCTCAGTTTATGCTGCATGGGGCAGAAATAAGAAGTCTCAAAGAAAATTTTCTTGTTTAAAAAGGGGACTACAATGGCCTAAATTAGAAGCACTTCTTGGAGATCCTGCGCCAAGTAGTCATTAAGTCCATTCCCAGTAGATTTATAGAAGATAACGCGGCAAGTAGATGGTACGACGCGGATGTAAGAAAAGCATTACGACGTCAAAGGCTATGCACGACAGTGCGAAAAATATTAGGGATGATATCTCCATCGACAAAAATAATGAGATCACTTATAAGATACCCAGGGCAAAATCCAAGAATAAATTTCGGAAAGTGTTAAGGAAATTCGAAAGTAAAAGATTAGCAGAATATTTGAAAGAGGATCCAAAAGCATTTTGGCCATACGTCAGAGAAGTTCAGAGATATAAGTCAACTGTATAATACACAATTTCTAGATTCTTTGGAGAATTCCAATTTATTTTTACCCTGTAACGTACTTACAATCCGCGCTATATTATCCTCACCCTGAGTTTATCAGCACATCACTGCGGATATTTTTGTCACAGGAGGATCAATATTTTCAGCCTCAAGGCTCCATATGAGTTGCTCGCCATATTTACGCCATTTCAAGGACTGGATTGCGTGTGCATCGCGACAGAGTTTTGTTTTTTTTCTACACTGTGGGAAAAGTTCGAGACCTCTTCAACTCCCTTGGTCTCCAAGTCATGTACGTAGCCCGCGGGAGCAACCCTTTTTTTTATCTTCCTTTTGTGGAACTCCGTCCTGAACATGCGATGAAAACCTACCTGTGGTGTTAAGGGCGAGGGGCCCTGGTTTATAATGGGGCAGTTGAGGCGAAAGGATGACTGGCGTTAAGAGGAGAGTATCGCGAGAGTTGGGAATAGAGCGCTGAAATGAAAAAAGTTGGCCAACTTTTTTACGGTAGACGCATGTAGTGAGGAACGGTACGAAGGTCGCAACGCGGACAATAAAGATTCGGGAGGAG
Organism: Hetaerina titia; assembly: GCA_037158775.1. NCBI lineage: Eukaryota > Metazoa > Arthropoda > Insecta > Odonata > Calopterygidae > Hetaerina > Hetaerina titia. The sequence continues at coordinate 35,393,186 of CM073768.1, read as the reverse complement.
GACTGGCCAAACAAGAGTAGAGCATAGAGTTGGATTGATGTCACGGTCTCATAAGGTCACTGAATTCGAACAATAGATCCACATTCAGGGTATTCATGACCTGTATGAATGAAAGTAGTTATATTATCATTAATATTATAATGTCAGGAGTTTTATCGTGTAAGAGAGGTTTTTGAATAGAAATAGATGGAGCATGTCTTCAATCCTTAGCATCGTCTAACAAAACAGACCCTGGACCCCCTAACGTTCTCCCCTCTAATCTCACAGAATTCAACATCCCATCGCTAATCAAAATGCTCTGCATCCGCCTTTTCCGCCCCCTTCCCTCTCTGCCGACTACCCTCTCTCCTTCCCTCTCACCCAATCTGGTACTTGCTACTCATATCTTCTAACATAAACTTCTTTTTGCCTTTCCGTCCATTATTTTACCTTTCCCATCCGTCACCACACTTGCATCTCAAAATGCTTCAACCTAGGCCACATCGCCTTTGCTCCAAATAATCATATTACTCTGCTGTACAAAAATATGGGCACATCAAAGTTTTATCTAGTATTTCTTAAAAATTACCTGACTCTCATCAATGATTCCCTCCTCTGTGTGAAATCTCCTATTCCTAACGCAATTCCTCTTACGTCCCTACTAAAAGCAAACTTGTACATAGTACGGACGTAAGATGATTTGCCTTAATTACGCAAGTAGACTTGTACGTCGACCATTTTGGTTGCAAATATTTTGAATACAGGTTAACCGTACAATCTGCTCAAGGTTTTGCCCTGTTATTTTAACGTATGCTCCCTCTTTCATGTAAAATAAAAAAATGTAAAAACACCAATATAAAAACTGGTAAAAAAATTGCATGTTTTACAACCCGTCAGAGCGATAGATCATCGCTCATCTTGTAGACTTGTGTGTGTGTGTTTGTACTTTCGTGCGAAATTACAGTGCATTTTAAATATCAGACGTTTGTAATCGTCTCCATAGTTTTCACTGTTAAAAGTCCGATGTGATGGCCAAAAAGCGGTGTTTTCCGACTGAGGCTAGATAAATAGATGAAGCCACATATAGCGCCACATTGGCCAATTGCACACATAAGGACGAAAATCTGGAAAAACTGGTAGAATATCGTCCCGGCAAGTCTGAGGTCCGCAGTCGAAACACCGGTCATGAAAAATATTCCCACTGGTGATTCTTTCACACTACCCACCGACCTTGTGTTTGTCCTGTTCGTCTTTTTCTATCCCTTGTCCATATACCTATCCCTATGAATGTGTGTCGTAGACGTTAAATACAAAGATATAATTTAACTGGTAGATAACTTTCCCAGAGTTACCATAATATATAAAAATAAACTATATCCATATATATATTTATGCGATTTTCCAGAAAGAAAAAGGCTAAGCTAAATATTAAAATAGGCGGAGAAAAATTAGAGCAGGTAGAACAGTTTACATATCTCGGAAGTGTTTTGGACCAATACGGTCAAAGTAGTAGGGACGTAAGGAGAAGAATTGCCCTAAGCAAGGAGGCTTTCTTAAGGAGGAGGGAGTTGATGACGGGGACGTTGAGTAGGGATGTTAAGAAAAGACTCGTAAAAACTCTGATATGGAGCGTAGGCGCAGAAACGTGGTCACTGAAGCAGGAGGATAGACGTAGATTGGAGGCTTTTGAAATGTGGGTGTGGAGAAGAATGGAGAAGGTGAAATGGACCGAAAGGAAAACAAATGAGGAAGTACTGGAGATGGTGGGTGAGGAGAGGGGTTTGTTGAGAGAAATCGTATGGAGGCAGGAAAAATGGATGAAGGGCGTATTGAGCGGTAGTGGAATGCTGAAGAAGGTAATAGAGGGGAGAATGCTGGGCAAGCGAGGTAAGGGCAGGAACAGGATAGGGATGTTGGACGGGATGAAGGGAGGAAAGAAGCACACCGAGATGAAGAGGGACCTGATATAGATTAGCTTGCTGGATTGGGTTTTGCGTGGAGGTACAAAATATTTATTTGATAGTTGTGTCCATCCAAGAAATACCTTAACCGGTATATTACTTAAAAAAAAAATATATATATATATATATATACATACATACATATATATACATATATGTTTACATATATATATGGAAGATAGACAGTAAAAGGCCTACGGTTTATATAATGACGCTTCACCAAATACGAGACCTCATACTCTAAATTGGGTCAAATTAATCTAGGTGTCAATATTTATTTTTTTTCACATTGTATTTGAACACGGATTGGCAAACGGTCGTTTATTTACAGAGGGCATAATCAGATAAATATGAATGTTTGCCATGCGCAAATTAGGAACGCAAGCCATGATGAACGAGCTAATATGAAGTATATGATAAAGGACGTTCAACCAATTGTAATCTGCAATGCATGCACAAATGAGTCCGAGTCCTTAATTTTTGTTCAAATGAATAATGTGCAGTCATAAAAATGCCTGATAAAAAATTTTTTATCAAAGCACGACCCGTATTTCAGTGCAGAAGTCCCGCTGCGCGTGCACCAAATTCAAATGAGGCTCCGTTTTGTTACACTGGAAACGCTAATTCAAGTAAAAATATTCCCGCATCTTGGTGGAAAATTCTCGGATCCCTGATTTTAGAGATTACCGGATTAAATTTGTGTTCCAGTTGTATGTAATGATTACTGCCGTATTGTTTTTTTTAAATATCTCAACTTATATCAGAAATTAATGAAATTCGAGACGAAGAATCAAGTTAAGAATTAAGGCGACGCAAAACATTACGTGCGATGAAAATTCTTGTTTTAAATGGGTACTCGTTTTATACTTTGCGTTATTTAAACGCTACAAATATACAATCAAGCATTTGACTTCAATACGAGGTATCCTATCTTATAATAGGAATAGGTTACCCATATCATCATATAAAAAGGATGGAGTTGACGACAGGGACCTTGAATAAACAATTTTAAAAAGTCTTCGAGGACGGAAATGGACGGAAAGGAAATCAAATGACGAAGTTACGTTGGAATAGTAGGGGAGAAGAGATGGTTGGTGACAGAAATCCAATGAAGGCAGGAAAAGGTGGATGCAGATGATGGAGATGGAATGTTGAAGAATGTGACTGAGGATAGACAACATGAAAGAAACCAGAATACTATGGAAGTATCTCTAGCACAACGCTCAATGTTTCTAACTACATGTCTATAAAATTTAAATTTCAACTGTTTAAAACAAAAAACTATTTGTATCAATAAACAAGGGAAACAAGAGTTTAATATTTCGCCGCGTATATTGAAAAGCTTATCTTCAAATAAGACGAAGGTAAACATACACAGGAACAAGCGTGAGAGAATTACAATTTAGGCAACTAGATCACTAGTGGTGGAAGAATATGGATAGGTTTTGGAAAATTTAATAGTAATGGAAGATGTTAAACCAGAGGAAAATAATACTGATGACAAAAAGTCGTAGGAAAGATAATGAGAAAAGATTTGTCAATACGTACGTATTCATGGAGTTCACCTTTAACGAGCACCATAGGAATTAAGATTGTCTGCGATGGAAATGTAGTTTTTAACAGACGAGTGTTTAAAATTAAGTTTACAGAGTAACTAATAAAGGAATCCTTGGTAAATTGAGCAAATATAAGAAGCATAGCCTATCCTAACAAAACTAGGAAGATAAAGAGGAAAAATTAGTTGACCCATCCTGTGACACGACAGCTTATTGGATCTTAAAGAAAAGGGAAGGAATATGATGAGGATGAATATTTAGGATTAGCAGGTGACAGAGGATGTCTGAACGAATAGCTTTAAGAGAATGATGAGATTGGCAAGTGACGTAATAATATTGATGCCTCCTAAAAAACGCCATGGTCGATAATCCAGGCGGACGATAGTAATTTGACAAATATTTTCCAAAAAAAAAACCATTATGTAACGTTGAAATAACGTAACAGGGCGTCGCATCAACAGCCTTCCATTATATTTCCCCACAGATAAGAAATGTAAAACATCTTTTACCAATTTGAGGTTGCATCTCATATTGATGTTTATACTATATGCGCCATTTGAACATTGTAAAAAGTATCACCGTTTTAACAGATGGACGAAATATCAACAGTAAAATGGGAATGACCATGATCAATGCTGAAACTCAACACTGGTCAACCAAAATATTAACATCTCAGACAACAATATAAGAGAATGTCCTCATATTTTTTTTTATTTTTTTAATAAATACCTATTTCTCCCACAGTTTTTCAAATCGGGCTCCAATCTGGCTGCCCTATATTCAATTTAGGTGCTCGAATTGCAGGAAAGTTTTGCACCAACTTTTCTTAGATTAGAAAAGAAATAAACCAAAATACTTTCGAATTTTTATTCCTGCTGCATTGTATGCTTGGATAATAATTATTAAGTACAATACTTTCCTGGAAAAAGATAAGACTATTTCGCATTGAACCGCAATCGGCCAAATGACTCATACGAGAAAGCCTAAAAATTTTATATTCTGTGCCTACAAATCTTAAATAAACAGCAAAGGTTAATAAATAAAATGAAACTGCATTAAAAGCTGCCTATTGTGACGTCATAAAGTTGATAACGCTCCAGGATTCGTTACTGAAGTCGAAAATACAAGAAGAAGAGGTTTACCTGTTCAATCCAGTTGAAGATAAACAATGTAGGCCATTGTTTTCTAATTACACGGGCGTTAACAATAGCCAAAACGATTTCCCTCAAATGCACTAGAGTAAATAATAGGATCTGGCTTCTCGTGAAAGAAGTAAAACATTTACCTTCCTATTACCCTACGGTAGGGCTGTACAATAATCATCCTCCAACACCTGCAGTCAATGTAAAACATATATGCAGGTCACAAAGTTACATCGACTGGCGAAAATATCAAACATATAAAGAAATCTATGATGCATAGGATCTGTCCCAAATACAATTAGGATTTTTCTCGTCGTATTTTGCGACTCAAAAGGCGTTGTCCACAAAGAGTTTGACCCTCGGCAACAGGCAGACAGTGAACAGAAACTTTTACGTGGAAGTCCTCTAAAGGCTGCGGAATAGATTGCAACGCGTCGAGACGAACATCATTTCCAAATGGAGGCTGCAGCAGGACAACGCACTGTACCATATAGCCTTCCTCTAGACCGAGTGCCTGATCAGGCACAACGGTGCAACGCTGCCCGCTGCTGCCGCATAGATCCTGTGCGGCACCACCAAACTACTTTTCGTTCCCAAGAATAAAAAATACATCTACATAAATACTCTGCGGGTCACCAAAAAGGTGTGACACAGGGGGCGACGCGAAGTAGCGTTCCAAAACGGTTACCTTGAAAGGCAACCGTTTACTTTACTAGTAATATTCTGTCGGTTGCTTGATCTATTTTAACTATGCTTCTCCCTATCTCTTCATTTAATATTATGGCCACCCCACGTTGGCTCTTGTCCCCGCCACTGCATATTATTCTATAATTATCACTCCAGTAATTCCCGCTATCCTTCCATCTCACCTCGCAGAGACCTAAAATATCTATATTACTTCTTTTAATTTCTCGCTTAATATTCTCCAATTTTCCTGTCCACAGCAATGTCCTAACATTCCAAGTGCCTATTCTAAGTACTTTCGTCTTCTGTCCTGCTGCGGTTATTTCTCCCCTGCAAGGGTTTCGTGGCATGACGGCCGCGGAAGCCTTGCCTCCCCCGCTGCCGGGCACGACACACGGCCGATTGGGCCGAGTCCCGCAGTGCCAGGACTCATGCTATATTCTCTAACGTGTCCATCATAGCAATCTTGGGAATGATAATTGAGGTGGTTTCCCGTTGGCCTCCTCAATAGTTTTTTTAACGTGATACCATTACTCATTGGCCGCCCCACTGAGGTCAGGCGTCTTTGCAGCCGCCTCATTGAGGAACAGACACTGCGTGGACTACCTTTCGCCTGGTTCCTAACCTTCGACCTATTTGGCATGGGTGGCCAAACTAGAAACAATTATTTTAACTCCCGCCGGCACAGTTCCAGGGGTCCACCCAATCTTATTACTACTTTGCCAATGTAGCCATTTTTACTATATGTACATAAAAACCCTCCCTCCGCCGCTCCACTAGGAACTTTCTTTGGAAGGACGATGACGAAAATGGGAATGCTTAAACTACACGGCTAATTTTCCTGGGATCAGATAATGCATGAAATAATTTATAAAATATTTCGTGGCTCAGTACACAAGCTACTGCATGAATTCAAGTTTATTTTAGCCCATAATTTTGGCTATTTCAGTCAAATTCATAGTTACTTCTCGTAACATAATGCCATCTCCACTGTCGCGCAACACTTTCGCTGTTCAATAAATAAATTACATTAGTCTCTAAAATAAAACCAGAGAGAAACCACTGCTACCGCTTAGATAATATATCCCGAATATTAAACCACACAATTCACTATAATAAACCATACTTCATAGTAACATACTCTCTGAATTCATTCATATCTAACCCCTTTTCCTCGCTCTACCTGTTTTATACATAAGTCTCCTCTCCAAATGGTGGTGTTCTGGATTAAACGCGGTGTTCTAGATTTCCATCAAAATAAAGTCTGATTCAGTTTGTCACACTTTTACTGAATTTCTCGCAACAAATCCACTCATCTTCTCCCTCACCATACATAGTACTGGTTCGTTTTTTTTTCTCTCCCACCATTAAATTTTCTTCATTCCTTTTCACATCCACATCTCAAAAGTAATGCTCATCTCTGCTGTCATCTGAATGATAAAGCTTCCGAACCGTTCAAAACTATGAACCAATCTTCTAGATATACCCCTAAAAAAGATCCTCTTAGTAAAATGATTCCTGATCCCACACACTTCTTGTAATCACTTATTTGCCTGTCTTCGTCTGTTTGCCTGTCTAATTATTAAAAGAATTACTAAATACGTGAAACTCTTCTGCTAGCGCTTGTTTATCTCCACCACTTTATTGTCTAACTTTGGCCGAAATATTTTAATCAATCACGTTAAAAACACGCAATGCCACTTGTTAGTTTATTTGCAGGGAACAGTGCTAGCATTAGGGAATCTGAATGCTAATTAAAGAGACATTATCGTCAACCGTTAAACTGCTGTAGAACAATGAGCCAATTTAAAATAGTGTGTGGGATATAAAGTGTCATTTCTACGCTGATTATTACGTCAGCAACAATGTCATGAAGTCAACGTCAGAGTTAATATACCGGGCGGGTTATTTAAAGCGACTTCTTCAGTTTAATAACAAATTTACGTGATGTAAAGGTTGCCGCGACCATCTTCCTTCCTTGCCGTCACAAACAAATGATGTATTGATTCACCTTCCCCTCGATGTGCGCGGTATCCGTGCATGCACCGTGCAGAATTGCTACGCACATTTTCCGGAGAGCGGAAAAGTCGAAAGGAGAGTAGGTTATTGTGAAGAGGACGGAAGAAGAGACGAGGAAGGGGGATAGAGGTTTTCTGGAAGGTAGAATCGAGCGAAGAGACGTAGAGAGTGTTTGTTCTTCTTCCACCCATCTCTTTCGCGATTCATAAAACTTTCACACGCTTCAAAGCCCTGAGTACCGAGGGGAAGATACGTGTATTATAGATATAGCGGGATAGGAGTGGGGACCGCGCGCTACAGGTAGGGGTGCGGCTATGCTCTGAGACGATACATTGACACTTTTTGATAGTTTTGTATTTATCGACCAAATGGACATAGGCAATATCAAGGAACCGATTTAACAAGAGTAAATAGTTATCGTATTCAATGTAACATCATAAATGAGGTGGGTGAATTGTCACTATGATTACACGGTAGATAGAATATGGCTGATATTTTTTGATATTTCGACATGGTCTATAATCGATACGGACGATAATGATCTATATACTCGAAAAAGTCTTCATTATTCGATTTTGCCGATACTGCTGATATTACTCGAACACCTCAAACCTTAGGAGGCCCGTTTTGTTAATTAAAATTGAAGTATACAAATATTGAAGAGCATCAATATTTGTGTTTCACATATCGAACGATATAGGGAAATGGATATCGTGCAAAAATGTTTTTGAGATTTTTGGGGGGTTTTTTTCTGACTCATGGCTTCTGAGATACTTTCGTTCCTCCAAAATCAATAAATTATGTGATGAAAATATCTAATATCTAGTTGAGATTTCTTAGAGCGTTAGACAAAATATCCTTCAACTCACATTTTCTCTTACCAGGCTAACCTACCAACAGAATACGCATTCAGCGCACTCGTATTTCTGGGCTTCAGCAGTTACAGTCCGAAATCGATTTTATGGTGCGTCATAACATTTCCTCTTTTCTCGTGAGCATTGTAGAGGGGATATCAAAATATTACCTTCGCAAAAATAATTTTTTTTCGATAACTACGCTTGTTTTGACTCACCAAGCCACAATTGGACACAATTGAGCATGCAAAACATCACGCGCGACACGATGAAAATATTCTGGAACTGCAATAATACCAGCTCCTGCTGCAAGAGTTTCCCACTACGAGTTTCATTAATAACGATGATGCAAAAAGTAGTTCTTGGCTAAGAAATGTTAATAGAATGTGGTTTGAAGACAAAAATGACGATATTTTTTTGCCAGAGAACTCAAATAGCTTATAAAGTACCTAACGCTGTTTTTCATAATATTATTGGAAATTCAGAGCTAACTTCGCTCGGTAACCCAACAAAATAAGTAGGTCGCCTCGGCAAAGTTTTTTTTTATTCACCTTAGTGGAGAAACAAGGTGGGCTATAGATGAAGATAGCAAAAAGAATGGGAATTAATAAAACAATAAATATAAGAATATGCCATTTTCTACACTTATACCCCTATGAATACCAATATATTGAGTCAGTTTGAAAAATAATATTAAAAAAAGGTATATTTAGCAAAATAACAATAGAGATTTTCTGCGTTTGACAGTGAGAAAGTCCTCGTCCATCTAAAATTTAAGAGTTCCATAAGCTTCAGAAATGATTACTTGACTTATTTCCGCGTGAAGTACTTAACGTAGGCCTGAAACGCATGAATAATAACCGTAAACTGTACACATACACGCCTTCATAAGATGACTTATTTATGGACACTCGAGCAGAAAGATGTTGCCCGTCTGGCGGGTTATACATGGATCGTCCGGAAAATAATTGTACTGATTTTTTCCCGCCGCTCCAGGCGCGCCCAGCACCGCTCTCATGGGCTGCGATTGAAGGGGGGTATGTTGGCAAGCGACGCTGAAAAAGGCAGTCGGCTCTGAGCTGTGGTGTAGTGAGGAGCTCTGTTAACGCGAACATCCACGCTCGACCCACGTCACGGAACGCACGGAACCGAAGTTTTTGGAGCAGCGTTATTCCATCAAATTTGCGGTAAAGCTTGGGATATCGTCTACCGAAACTGTCGGTATGATTAACCAGGCTTACGGCCATGTCCAGAAGTCAGCCATGGATTCAGCCATGTCCAGAAACATGATCTTTCGGTGGCACAAGATGTTCGTGGAGGGCAGAGAAGAGGTCGACGACGAACCACGGCCTGGACGCCCATCAACGACACTCACCGAAGAAAATGTGCGAAAAGTTCGCGATGTACTGAACTCTAATAGTCGTCTTAGTGTTCGGATGATAGCAGAGCAGTGTAATGTGCCAAAAACAATAGTGCACGAGATTATTAGGGACCAATTACAGGTGCGAAAAATTTGTGCAAAGTTGGTACCGAAAGTGCTCAGTGATGATCAAAAACTCAATCGTTTGGAAATCGCGACAAAACTTGCGGATCACAGCAAAAATGATCCTGTATAACTTGACATTTCGTTTAAGTTATAAAACTATTGAATCATAAAAAATTCTACTTTTTTAACCATTTTTTTAAACTTACAAACATCTATAAATTAATAGGGATAGAAATTACACGTTTGTAACTTTATTGTTCCATTAAAACTAACTAATTTTAAAAGAACTGTAAAAGCTTATGTAATTGACACAAAGGTTTCAATGTGATGTTTGTTTGTTTGAAATTTCTCCGTGAACTACGGACATTGTCTTTGGGTCACCAACATTGACCCAAAGACCACCGGTCGGTTACAGGTACCCTAGCATCCAAACCTTAGCGTAATGTAGCAGAGCAAATATAGCATAGCATACCAAAATATTATACAGAGTAACATAAAATAGCACAGAATAAGATAATATAGCACAGCAGAGTACAGCGTAGTATATCGTGACATAGCATAACAATTAATGCAATAAAAGCATAGTATAACATAGAATTACGTAGTATGATTAGTTTTGGTGCGGTAGTCAATGTAATTCCTTTCCACTCCGAGGAGTGCCTAGATTCGAACCTAGGTGGTGGCAGGATTTTCTAGAAGTATCCTCAACTCTACTCAGGAACCTATGAAGAGAAATCTTCGAGTTGAGTACGTCGCCCGTCGAATGAGACGTTAAACTGTGTGATCCCTCGGTGCCTTTCGTTACTGGAGCAGATTAATGCCGATGCTTCTGGCAATTTCTCCCTCCAACATTTCCCTCACCCCTTCCTCGAGAAGGCTACCTCTACCAAATTACCCACCTATCTCTAACGGTACAAATTACCCCAACCGTTGACCGCCTGCCGTAATAACTATCAATGCTCCAACATTACTTTCCGCCTTACACTAACAGTGTTATAGGTAGAAGATGATAATTGATACAAGAAAACGAAGGTAATGAGATTCTCGAGAAAAGGAAAGACTAAGTCAAACGTTGAAGTTTTCGGGGACGGGGACATAAACTAGAACTGGTTTGGAGAGGTGAGTGTAAAATAGAGGGGGACATTAAAAGAAGAATTGTTTAAGCTAAGCAAGTGTTCACAAAGAGCAGGGTGTTGATAACAGGTACCTTAATTTAAGATGTAAAGAAAAGCCTAATGAAAACTTCAATGTGGAACGCAGTTTCGGAATGGTTTAGAAACTTGGTCGTTGGGGCAAGAGGATAAGCGTTAATTGGAAGCTTTTGAAATATAGGCGTGTAGAAAAATGGTAAAAATAAATTCGACGGAAAGGGGAAAATAAAGTATGACGTTCGAGGCATGGTAAGAGAGGAAGAGTGACGCCTTTCTGAGGGGAATTCGAAGAAGGCAGGAAAAGTGGATGCAGCGTACTGAGAGAGGCAATGGGATGCTCAAGAAGGATGTGGCATAAGGGAAAAATGTTGGAAAAGCGAGGCAGAATAGAGAGGAAAAGTATAGGCTTTTTGGATAGAATTGAGGGAGGTGGAGTACGCAGAGCTGTGGAATGAGTTATTTTAATATTGAACTCGGAAGTGAAACAGGTGGATGGTGTCGAGGGGGTTATTGGGACGCTCTCGATCTGCCGTCATGTCCTGAGGATTAATCGTGGACCTCTGGCTTGGAGCCGAGTGGAAAGCATCAATCAGAGGTTGCGTGCTTTCTGCAGGGATATCGGGGAGCCCTTCGTCCGGCGATCCAATCTTGTAGGAACCCCCTTAACCTTTCTGGTGTTCACTACACGTCTGAGGCCGCCAGGTGTGTAACGGGTAGGATATTCGAGCACAGTAGGATATTTTATATTAAAGTGTAGGTCAATGAGTTGGTTTCTAAAGCATTCTTTGCCAAATTATGTAGCTTTAAATGAAGTGAGATTCAGTGCGAATGATTGTCACACTCTGAAATTGTTACTTCGAAATGCATATCAGCGGATGACTCCCTTAAAAGTTACTGTTGCGGGATCTACCGCAGTTTCTTCAAAATTGCCTAATGGATGGAAAGGAGACAAACTATGCAAATTTCACTTGAATAGAAATTTATTCACGACCCGGGTTTCAAACACTTAATTGCATCTTCAGGTTGCATTTGAAATTTGCATAGTTTGTCTCCTTTCCATCATGGATAAATTTCACAAGGTTAACCCTAATACCGTTCGGTTTGTTAAAATTGCCTAAGTTTAAAAAAACAAAGTCGCAGAATATCGTCATCTTATTCAAAGCACAGACGCAGATATAATTATTGGAACAGAAAGCTGGTTAACCACCGACAAAACAGACGGTGAAATTTTACAAAATCCTTTTCCACTTACAGAAATGACTGAAAAAATAGAATCGGGGGCAGTGTCTTTATTTCAGTTAAAAATTTTTCCGTCAGTGGAGCTGAGGTAATTCCGGGTATTGGTTTGGAAAGCGTATGGTGGTCAATTAAATGTCCTCAATGCCAAACAAACGATGTATGCGCATTTTACAAACTACCACTCGAAAGAAAGAGATAATTCGATACTAGAATTAGATTGGAAAATCAAAGGTTTCTTATGTCAAAACAATGATCGAGACGTTATACTTCGGTGGAGATTTCAATGTCCCATCTATTGAATGAGCACATATAGTTTTTGAACGGGGTGTTAAGACAAAAATATCTGCGATTCGCTATTGAATTCTTCTATTTTGAACTCCTTGCATCAACTTGTGAATTCACCAACTAATGGTGAAAGAATTATTTATTTGTTAGCAACGAACAGACCCGAAAAAGTCATAACTAAAGACACTAAACAAGGAGATAGTGACCACAGGGTAGTAAATGCTAAGTTTTCTCCACATGGGGTCCGAAATAAGAAGCCTAAAAAGAAACTGCATTTGTTTAAAGATAGGGACTACAACGGTATAAAGTGCGCGCTACAACATTGATTTGCTAGTTTTAAGAAATATAGTAATCACCGAAACACTGAGGATACGTAGAGTCACTTCCTTGAGATCATGCGCTCAGCAGTCAATAAGATCTTTCCCAGTATATTTATAAAAGTTAACACGGAGACTAGACGGTTAAACGCGGATTTTAGAAAGGCATTACGACGTTAAGGATTGTGTCTCTAGCGATAAAAAAATTAGACAACTTATTATTATAAGATATCAGGGCAAATTTCAAGAATACATATCGGAAAGCGTTAAGTGAATTCAAAAGGAAAAGGTTAACGGAAAATTTGAAAGGGAATCCATAAGCATTTTTGTCATGCGTCTGAGAATTTCAGGGAAATAAAAGTCCACTGGTAATTCACTCAAAAATGATAAAGGCGAAAGAGTAACCAGCAGTTTGGAAAATGATAACTTATAAAATTCCTACTTTCAAAGCGTCTTCACCAATATCTCATAGAATACCTCCGATAGCTTACTACATCGTGCCAGTCAAGGGATGTCCAAAATTGAAATCTCATACAATGGAATAGAATGTTTCCTGAAAGATATTAAGCCTAATAAGTCCTCCGGGCCCGATGAAACACCCGGTCGTATATTTAAGGATCTAACTAACTAAAATTACGCCACATGTAGAAACAATATTTAAGAAGTCGCTGGTAGATCGCAAGGTTCCCTGAGATTGGAAATGGCTAGAATAACACCAATAATCAAAAACGGAGACAAGGAGTAACCGAGCCATTACAGGCCTTTTTCCTCACATCCATTTCGTGCAAGGTTATGGAACATATAGTTCCTGGTTCGATCGAGAGACGCCTCGATAATCTGAAGTTATTAATGAAAAATCAGAACGGTTTCCGAAAAGGTAGATCCTGCGAGACACAACTTGCACTTTTATTCATGATATCCTTGCTTCGGGAGAGAGCAATGTTCCAGTGGACGTGGTTTTCCTAGATGTTTAGAAAGTCTTCCACAAAGTACCTCATAGTAAACTACTCGCAAAGCTAGAAGCATATGGAACAGATAGAAATATCCGAGGTAGGATTAAAGACTTTTCGAATGGCCGGGTACAAAGAGTAGTCATAGATGGAGTTAGCTCAAATAAATAGAATTTACTTCAGGTGTTCTCCAGGGAAGTGTTATCGGACCTCTTTTATTCCTACTTTCCGTTAACTACATTGACTTCGTAGTAACTGGCAAGATACGTTTATTTGCCGATGATGCGGTGGTTTACCGTGATATCCGTGATCCTGAGGACATAGCAGCTTTGTCAGATGACCTAAATGCTATACAACTCTCGTGTGGCGCTTGAAATGGGCATTAAACTTTTAAAAAGTGCGTAGTTATACATTTTTGGAAAAAGAGCAATTCCCTCCCGAGCGACTACTGCATTGGGAACACCGAAATGGAATGTTTACACTCAATTAAATACCTAAGCGTTACCCTAACTTACGACCTCTACCGGGTGAAATACAAACGGGCAATATGTGGACAAGTTAACGAAAAGTTAGGATTTATTAAGAGTCCTGGGTAAATGTGATGAAAAATTGAAAGAGAAATGTTATCTGTCGCTGTTTAGGCCTCATTTACAACATGCTGCAAGCGTATGGGATCCTCGCGAATTTTGATTAATTGCCGATTTGGATCCCGTGAAGTGTAGAAGAGCTAGATTTTTAAATCGTTTTTATGATAAATTTAGAAGCCTATTCGAAATATTAGAAAAGCTAGATTGGCCACGACTCACGGAGCAAAGGTTAAACTGTAAATTGAAGCTCTTGCATAAATTAGAACGGCGTCTCTTGAGCAGTTATGTTGAAAATGTATTATTACCTCCCTCGTACTACAATAGGAGAGATCATGTCAATAAAATTAGAGAGATTAAGTGTAGAAGAGAAAGATTTAAGCCATTTTTTCCACGAACGATGGGGGACCATGATAAAATTGCAGGGTAGGGTGTTGTTCGGGCAAAATTATTCTGGTGTTTATTCACCTTCTGCCACACGCCCTAGCGGTGGCCTGCAGGGTAAATATTTATAAAAATAATACATGGTGTAAGGGTTAAGGCTATTTGGTGTGATATGAGTTAGGACCTAGAGATATAGTGTAGTTGCAAGGCTACTCAAAAACCTACACTGACTTGGTGAAAAC
>CM073768.1:35303764-35378253 GCA_037158775.1 Hetaerina titia | reverse complement strand
GAAGGGGAGGGAGGAAGCGAGGGATGATGGATTTTTGGAGGGTGGTTTTCGGGGGATTGGGTGGTAAGGAAGAGATGGTGGACGATGGGGTTGTATTTTGAGGCGGTCGGAGAGTTCCGAAGGCTAGTAAAATGGACGTGGTGCGCTGTCAGGGGAGGAAGGTAGTAGCGGTCGAGATGTGCCAACTTGCGATCTATCGAACACGACTCAGTCTATCGATCTGCCATTTCGTACTCAGGCGTTAACTGAACTTATCATTTAGTGAACAAAAATGCAACTCCTTTGTTCACCCTACCATCTTCTGACGAATATTATTTTCTCGGGTGTAACAAAATTGATCATTGGCGTAATTATTTCGTGGCATGCACGCCATTTTTCTGTTGATTCTCCCCATTAAAATACCACTCTTTTTCAGGGATAGCGTATCTGTAGATTGTTTACGCCCTTGTGGTTTTTAATAATCATCTGCATCCCATACTGTCGTCTCCAAACATGAGTGGCAATGAGGAGAGTTTACCTTCGAAATCAAAATCTGGTCGTGGGGACGACTTTAAATTTTATCAACCTAGCCTGATTTTCAAATTCATGTAGTATAATCAGTAGACAAGGAGCATGTGGATATAATAATAAAAATTATATTTTAAGGTAATAACGTTCTTTGTGCCCTAAGGAAATTAATTCAATTCAAAACAGATTAACAAGTTCCGTAAAGTATCTCTAATGCCTCAATGAATTAACATTAGGGAGAGACTGCCCAATTTGACTGCATCGGACGCCGCCCCAATTTGACGGCCCATTCGCTCTTGCGGAGCCACTTATTCAACGCATCTGGAAACATTCGCGACGTCCGATTTCACCCCCACGATGCGAAAATTCGCGCGTCCCTAGAGAGAGAAAGAGAGACTGAGAAGGTGAGGGGCGGAGGGAGTTTTTCGGAGGAAGGATTTGGCGGCGGTGGTGCCCTGCAAAGGGGGGACGGGTTGAGGAGGAACGGGAAATGGCGGAGGGGTGTGAGGGGAGAGTGAGGGGATGGGCTCCGCATTATCGATTGCCAGGGCGGGTGCCGGGTGCGGACAACGCACCAACACACTCGCGCACGCAGAGGAGGAAGGAACCGGGTGGCGGGGGGTGGGGGGGAAGGGGAAAGGAAGAACAGAGAGGAGGTTAGATGAGTGGATAAATGTGAACTTGCGTATGCGTTTATACGTATGTGTGTGCGCAGTACCACCAGCCGATTCACAGCGGCCCGGAGAGCTTAAGGGTTGGGGGTAGGGGGTGGAAGAGCGTGTTCTGAGGTCCCAGGGTCCATAAGTTTCCTCTAGATCCTTCTAGACCGCACCAATTTTTGGGTGGAGTGTTTCGGATGGCAACCGGTCTCTTAACTATGTGACCTGGCTGGACGACCGTCCAACCTAACCCCCTGCCCTCTCATCCAAAGGGTCGAACAAAATGCCATCATCCATTCTCTCGTCTCTGCAGAAACCTCTGACCCAATCCATCCCTACACAGCCCCTCTCCGTTTGGCCCCCTTTTTCATCCCCCTTCCACACGCACTTGCTCGCCCAAGTTTTAAATCCTCAGCGTCACCGTCAACCCCATCAATCGACCTTTCCCTGCACTTCTCTCTCCATGTCCTCTCATCATTCCCTCGGCTAACCATTATGTCGGCGCTCTCAGTGTGCACCAAAGGGGGATGATGCCCACTTCATCAGACTGCGGTGCTCTACTCCCTCTGGTCTCAGGGACCTCCGACGTCACGTACGCACGTGCGATTGGCAAAGCGACGAGGGGGGGGGTTCAATACAAAAGTTCTTAAATTCGTATATTTTATTATTAGGTAATCTACCGGTTAAGGTAGGTTTTTGGATGGACACAATTATCAAATAAACATTTTGTAACTCCAAACAAAACCCAATCCAGCAACCTAATCTACATCAGTTCCCTCTTCATCTCTATCTACTTCTTTCCTCCCTTCATCCCGTCCAACATCCTTATCCTGTTCCTGCCCTTTCCTCGCTTGCCTAACATTCGCCCCTCTATTACCGTCTTCAATATCCCTTTGCCGCTCAATACGCCTTTCATCCATTTTTTTTAATTGAAAAAAAGGTAGGGAAATCAATGGTGATTACGAACTGATTTTTATATCTAAAGATTATCCAATGCCTGCTGAACCGACCAGACGGATTTTGAAATGGTGACCCTGATCAAAAAGTTGTGTTATTTTGGTCTAGGGACAGGTGATTCATAAACTTCTTGACTCAGGGATCGTTCATCCAACCAAAAAAAATATAAACTTTTTTATCCTTTTTCTCCTGGTCCCCCTCGGAATGTATTCACCTGATAGGGACTCCACGTGAAACCGCATGGCAACACCAAACGAATGCTGAGTAAATTACGATGCGGCCAACGAAGCTGCTTAGTGGAATACGCGGGGTTGGCATTCGTGTGAAGAGAATGAGGTGGTCATTATAACCCATGGGTTTGTGTGTTTTCCACTGCAGAGCTTTACTGTGCAGCCAAACATGCCCTTCCGTCGATACTTTTCAATTTGATCAACAATAGTAATTAATCCCCATTTGAAAATTATTACAATATGCCACCATATTCATTTAACGTTGAATTGTTGGATATTGTTGTCATTAATTTCACTATAGAAGTAACTAAACCCTGCGAAATTCAATCTTAATGTGAAAATTAATATGATTACTGATAAAAATTAAGCAATATAATGCTGAACTGAGAAGCGTTTCAAAGTCTTAGCGTCATCGCTGGCCAGCACCAAAATTGGTATACGAGCAAAAACAAATTGTGAAATTTTACACGCAGTAATTTTATTTATTACTACATTGTTGCAATAA
Source organism: Hetaerina titia (assembly GCA_037158775.1). Classification (NCBI taxonomy): domain Eukaryota; kingdom Metazoa; phylum Arthropoda; class Insecta; order Odonata; family Calopterygidae; genus Hetaerina; species Hetaerina titia. The sequence goes on along the minus strand of CM073768.1, from coordinate 35,375,395 downwards.
TTGAGTTAAAATTTAAAAGTCTGATCACTTATCACTATCGCAGGGGATCCCTTAACAAAGTTAATGAAATTATTTTATGTACAAGTATCAATTTTTGTCGCTTTAGCCTAGCTAATGTCTGCTGATCCGATCAGACAGGATTTCTGAAAGTTAACCCTGACGAAAAAGTTGGGAAAAGTTTGGACTGTGGACTGCCAATTAATAAACTTCCAGACTCATACTAGTTTGGGGGGGGAGCATCCAACCACCGCAATAAACCCCCAAGCTTGGTTTCTAAAGGTTCATCGCGAACTAAGCTCTTTACGGCCTGTCTCATTTCCGCATAAACAGGGCAATAAAGAGAGTTTGGGGTCAGTTCCTTTCCCTGTACCACCAATTCGTAGCCGACGTTAATTACTAGTAGTGATAAAATCAGACTGCTTGGATTTCATAATTTAGGTGCCCAAAAGCCTCTCAACCGTGTCCCTAAGTCAGCCAACTCACCGGAGTATGTACACGCACATTATGCCAAATGAATTTTTTTGAAGTTGTGCATTAAATATTATCAGGAAATTAATTCAGATCCTCTTGAAAAAGGAATGCCCTCCAAAAATGTCCGGATTCTCTTAAATACATTTCACCAAATATTATTGTTTAATTTAGTTCGAAAAATGCAAACAATTGGTTAGCTAATGAAACAATCTGTCGTCATAATGTGATTAATGTTGGTGAAAACGAGTCGTAGAGCGTGTCCAACTATTTTCACCTCTTGGGTATTGTAGGTATTTCCACCCCCTGCGGGTAAAATCATATAGTATGATGCCGTCGCAGAAAATTATGTGTTATTACTTTGTACCTTGGAAGCCACCACTAGAGTGTGTGGCAGGGGGTGATTACACAACAGCTCCATTATGATATCTAGTCTATGTGGACCCAGTGAAGATGGCTTTTTCATAGGAAACGATGCGTGATGGCTTTAAATTGTTACAATGATAATTTCCCTTAGTTTGTTGTCATTGATACATTTGATACAATAGAGTGGATAGGCTCGATATTGATGATTTTGCTGATGCAAAATAAATATTCGTTTCGAAAAAATTACAGTTTTGTTGAAATTACGATATTTTCAATATGATATTTGAAGAGAGAGTCACGATATATATGAATCGATCGATCGATATTTTTCGAGAAACCCAAGTTCGTGGGGATCGGGATGGTGCGGTGGCTAACGCACGGGTTTTCCGCCGAGAGGGCCCGGGTTCGAATCCCGGCGGCGACAGATATTTTTCAGTGGTATCCTGACCCCTACTTGAGGTGCTTCCGATCCCTTCTTGGAGGGCACTATGAGTGAGTACGCCGTCTGTCGGATGGGACGTTAAGTTGCAGATCCCTTGGCGCCTTACGTTAAGAGTAGGCTAATGCCGACGCCGAATTTCTCTCCACCCTTCATCCTTTCCTGTCATCCCTAATGGTGCAAATGACCTGAGCTGTCGGTCGCCTTCCCAACAAAACCAACTAACCCAAGTTCGTCGATATTTATCGATACACACGATATCACGTCGCTCAGTGTACTGGAAAAGTATCATCACCATCTTAATATGATCTTATAACGACTGAAAATCCTGGATAATGGAGATTGTTAAGTCTTGCGTAAAAAATCCAATGAACAGTCATCATCTTTCAAAAACGAATTTATGTAAATTCATAAAACTACCACTATATATATATATATATATATATTCATTGAATGAAACAGAATTACACCAAGCCATGAGAAACTTGTAGCGCCTTAATGACAGTTGTGAGTGGCAAAAATCTCTTTTGAAGAAAACAAGACAGCTTTAATTAAATGTATATTGTCCGCTCCTGTTTTAATTAAAAATGATAATACCAAAATGAATAATTAAGTCTGAAGGAAGGGTCGATCAAGCATGGACCCCTACGTCTATTATTCACAACGCTTTTAAGTTGGCGGGCAATGAAACAAATTACTGATGACCAAGCATTAATGGCTCAGTCGGCCAAGGGGTTGCAAGCATTGTTGAGTGAATTGGAGGTTCAGTGCGATAAATATGGGATGAGAATCAATATTAATAAAACAAAGGTTATGCGATTTTCCAGAAATAAAAAGGCTAAGCTAAACATTAAAGTAGGCGGGGAAAAAATAGAGCAGGTAGGGCAGTTTACATATCTCGGAAGTGTTTTGGACCAATACGGTCAAAGTGGTAGGGACGTAAGGAGAAGAATTGCGCTAGGCAAGGAGGCTTTCTCAAGGAGGAGGGAGTTGATGACGGGGACGTTGAGTAGGGATGTTAAGACAAGACTCGTAAAAACTCTGATATGGAGCGTAGCTATGTAATGTGCGGAAACGTGGTCACTGAAGCAGGAGGATAGACGTAGATTGGAGGCTTTTGAAATGTGGGTGTGGAGAAGAATGGAGAAGGTGAAATGGACCGAAAGGAAAACAAATGAGGAAGTACTAGAGATGGTGGGTGAGGAGAGGGGTTTGCTGAGAGAAATCCTATGGAGGCAGGAAAAATGGATGAAATGCGTATTGAGCGGTAGTGGAATGTTGAAGAGGGTAATAGAGGGGAGAATGTTGGGCAGGCGAGGTAAAGGTAGGAACAGGATAGGGATGTTGGATGGGATGAAAGGAGGAAAGAAGTACACCGAGATGAAGAGGGTCCTGATGTAGATTAGTTTGACAGGTGGGGAGTCACAAAATGTTTATTTGATAGTTGTGTCCATCCAAAAAACCTACCTTAAACGGTAGATTACCTAATAAAAATTATGTACCCCACAAGCCACCGCCATGGTTATTGGCAGGGGATGAATTCACACCAGAAGAATTTTACCGGAACATAACCCTACCGCGGTCGGACGCTGTTATTATGATCCCCTATCGTTCGTGGAAAGAATGACATCTTATATCTATCTGTTCTACACTTATTCTCTCTAATTTTATTGACTTGGTCTCTCCTACCGTAGTGAGATGGGGTTAATAGTACTTTTTCGACATCACTGCTAAAGAGACCACCTTCCAATTTATGCAAGACATTACATTTTTAATTTAACCTTCGCTCCGAGAGTGATTCTCAACCTAGCTGCTTTTTATGATAACAACGTTTTATAGACCTGGCCTCTCAATTCGGCAATCAATCCAAATTTGTGAGGATCCCATACACTTACCGTACGTGCTGGATGTGTTATATGGCGATATATTTCAAAACTATTGATATGTTCCATTCATACGATATGTTTCTCTCAGTCGTGTACATGACAGCGATAGCGACTGTTATGGCATTCCAGATAAACGTGACGGGTTTCAGGAATGGATGCCCAACGGATGTTAGAATGGGGTGGAATTCTGAATAATAGGTTGAGTGGATAAGGGTTACTTAGCCTCGCGGTATCAAACCACCCTTCGGATTGATTACTTTGTTTCTTTCCATCTAGATATCAGCATCAGCCAATGGATATCACCGAGCCCAGTGACGTGACGGATCCTGAATTCGAAATGGAACGAACGATTTGAGTGTGCATATTGCTTCCGCAGCGGAAAAAGATACTCTCCGGAATGGCGCAGGCTCGTGCCTTCTCTGCCGACATCCGTCGATATCTTCGGTGAACCAAACCGAAGACAAAACAATAAATAAACAAAAGATTCCATTTTGCACGGCGCCTCGCGTAGAAGATTTCGAAATTCGGTTTATTTTCGCTCTCAAACTCAGTGACGGCCTCAACAAACAATCCCCACCCCCCCGCCACTCCATCTCTCCCTCCCTCCCTCATCTCCTCCGCTCAAGTGCGGAGATGTCTATCCTAGAGCCCGGAAGAGGAAAAAATGGTATTCGAGTTTGCGAAACTCATCGTCTTCTTCACCGAGTTTGGGGGCCGTGAGAAGTTCGATTACGGGCACCGATACAAATATCGAAATTATTATGAGTAGCAAATACAATATCGAAACAAGTATCGATACGCACAATATAAATTCGATGTGTGGAAACATTTGAGTATTGAATTAAGTGGCCTATCAATAACGTTAGTATAGTTTGCACACAACTAAGTTTAATATCGACATACAGGTACACACCAATATATGGGCGTGGTTTCATCATAAAATTTCACATTGCACCCTCCCAATTGCGTTAGGGTCAAGAAAATTTTACAATACGTTTTTGTATGTAGACATGCGGTATCCCTCTGTCTGCATTAGGAACGAACTCGATCCGGGATAGGGATGGCGAGGTATTGTTAGTGTATAAGTGCGAACTAATTCAAGGAGGGACCGGGTTCGAATAAGGTACTTCGACGGTATAAGAGTAGAAAACTGGCTTATCATTAGGTGGAGTATATGCAGGGGACCTAGAAGTTCGGCACAGCCTAGAGCTAGTTCCCGTTAAATATCCACCTTTATCAGTAGACGACTAGAAACCAAATTTTTCAGCAATGAAAAAAAATTAAGAATTTTGATTGAAAACGTTTTATTTTTCTCAGATTTTCAAATCAAGCAAATGATAAACTTAACTCGTTAAGACATTAAGTCATGGTAAACTAGCGTAGTACACGTATTTAACGTTCAGAGTCATGATGATCTTGAAATGAATTAATCATTCACAAGAAAAATCATACTTCCACCTTTAAATCGAACATTAATGTATCGATTTCTTTCAATTTAAATTTTCGATATTTTGCAATTGTTGGTTCGATTCCTAAAGATTTTTCTGCACGATTTTTCATTAGTGTTTCCGATCCCTAATTTTGACTGCTATGTGGTGATCACTTCAAATTGGTGTGCGCCGTCCGTCAGATGGTTCGCCAAGTTGTGTGATCCTTTGGCGCATTTCGTTGGCAGAATTGAGACCGAAGGGTTTCACTCCACACATCCTCTATGCCCTGAATATCCTACTCTCACCAAGTTACCCTCTTTTTCCAATTGGCTCAAATGACTCCAACTGTACGTCGAACCCTCTAATAACTAATATGAAATATATTTGTCTTTTTCCCTAATTAGATTTGATCGTTTAGCTAAAAGAATAAGCATACACGGGAGTGTATTGAGATGTATGCGTTTGTGTGTGGAGACGAATGGAAGAAATTAAAGTGGGAAGAAAGAAAAAAAACTCTGAGGGGTTGGGAATGGCGGGAAGAGAGGTTTTTGGCAGATATCCGAGTAAACCTTGATGCAGGATATTTTGAGTGGCAGTGGGATGTTGAGGATTTATGCATCATGGGAAAGGTTGGATAGGTAAGCCGAAGCCGAAATAATTAACTAATATACTTAATGTAACGACTTAGTCGATAACAGCAATTTTTTCCTGGCGCATTTAGGAATTAATATGTGTAACTTTCGAGTTTGTATATGAGATTAGATGTATTAAAATTAATTTTTCAGCATGTATGCAGTAGCATAGCTGGTGCGTAACACCCCCCGCCACACGCTCTTGCGGGACGTTGTATAGATGTAAATAGAGGGAGGAATAGATTAGGCCATTTGAACATAGTGAAGGGAAACAATTGGGTAGATGAGGAATGTTTTCCTATAATTTAGGGTCTTATAGGGGTTATCTCTAGAATAGTGTGCCAATCGCGGAGACTCTCAAAAGCCTACATTTCCCCGATAGACTAGTCTACGTAATAACCAAATTTGTTAAATTCCAATGTTTCAGAAGGGAGCATAGATAAGTTGTACCTCAACTGAAGCCTGCCAAAGGTTGGTGTTGTCGCGGTAAGTCAACACAAATTCACTGGAACAGCATTAAGATTAACAGGCAGTACCTGGTATAGATGACGACGTTGTGAAAGAATTAGGCAGAGAGAAACTGGAGAGAAGTATGGATGGGGGTTTAATAAGGAAATATGGTTTGGGGATGAAACATACGTATACAACCTGCAGCATAAGACACCTGATATTTTGTGCACAGCTCTTTTCATTAAATGGACAATTCATTTAAGTTTTATCTTGGAAACAAGACTCAGGAATTTATTTGTTTGTTTCTTACTTAAAGTAAAACACAACTAACCTTTTTTTTTCCTCTTCATTTCACTGATGATATTTCATTGAGCCCTGGTTCGCCAAATATCATTAATCTATAAAATTTCATTTTTGTGCAGCAATTTTTGGAAATGACAACGAAATATAAACAATAATGAGCAATAGATTTTAAAACTCTGTCAAAACGATTACCGAATAAAATTTCTGTCCCCCAGATACTTTGTACATAAATTGTACGCAATCGGTTATGCAATTCCTGATTTCAGTTGATACTTTAACGATATAACTTATTGACCGTTGTCATCGATACAATTCTTTCGATAGGAATAACAAGATACATTCTCGACACATTCCATCACGAAGTCCGACGTAGGAGATGGGATTCTCGGGCAGTCCAAATTTGCGGCGAAGTTCTCCTTGCACATCGGATTCCTAGGCGGATCAACACCTCAATGCCATCTCGCAAACAAACATATATCCGTCGCACACCGCAGTCGAGTAGCGGCAACGTCGCACAGCCCTTCCCGCGGTGATTACCAAACTGTTTCCGTATTCACATCGTGAGGGTCAAAATGGGAGATTGCGCCCGCTTCCATTTCAGCCGGCACGCCCGACGCGGAACAGAAGAAAAACGGAATGCAGTGCTGGGAAGCGAGGTTCGATGCGTTCGCCAAGGACCCTTTCCGATATGCAAAGCAGGTTGTCGCAGTAACATTTCAGCACATGCGCACCAAACGATTGCCCTTGCCTACGTGGATATTGTCGTCTCGCAGATCCTTTAATGAAATATTGGAACAGAACCACGAATCGGGATTTAGAGTCACCAGGAACTCGTTTCACAACAATGCGTCGCAAAGTATTATCATTAACCATGTGGCTATTGTTGAAACGGAGATACTTTAGTGTAATATTGGATCAGAAACCGGGCACAGGACTTGGGGTTGGTTACCAAGTTTATCGAAGCTACAATTAGATCTACAATTCCTCTGTTAGAACTCTTAAATACAATGTAAGACTTGCAAATTGGTAGACTTTCGGAAAAATGTAGGTCATATAAAAATTCCGTACTACTTCATACCATCAGAAAGCTGGGAACGAGCAATTTACATGTTGCAATTTACATGTACACTCGTAAACTGACCCGTGGCTATGAGGAACGGGATCCGGCTTTATCATGGAATTATCCTGTCTGAAAGAGAGTCCGTGCACGCCCAGGGGATATTTATTACTTATTGTCTTCACCTTATGGTTGTTTATTATTGCGTATGCATTATTGTTCGAAAATTTCCAAGCAGAAAACATGACTTTATATCATTTGTACATATAACCAAACTTAACACTTAACTTGGCCAGTTCACAATGCTACTTTCATACTAACTGCTAACTAAGATCACTGCTATTTCCTTAGTACAGTAACAGATTCTGTAACACCACCGTTATCAACCTGATGGTCGGTTTGAAAGGTGAGTGTAGGGGTCACCCAGCACTAAGCCCAGCTTCGTGTGAAATCCGACAATCAGGACTCTTGAAGGGAGCTAGTTCCTTTCCTTGGGCCGCCTTTGGTTTCTCAGGGAGATCTAGTATTCGAAAGCTTACCCAGTTTGGGTGAATCTAAGGGCGCTCCCAGTTTCTCCATAATAATCAAACCCGGGTCCTCCAGTCAGTAGCTCATCGCTCTCACCACTGGACTATCACATGCTTATGATATACATGCTGAATACAGTTCAACTGTCAGCCATATTTAAATTTGAATTTACCTCTTCTTCAACCCAAAAGGGTCATTATCGAGGCATAATTCAGTACATGAGGAACTCAACAATAGGTAGGAGTAAGAATTGTTGCCTACTGCGTACAGTAGGACAGGAGAAGACGGCGGTGTGGGGGGGGGGTAATTGTTGATCGACTGAAGGGAAATGCGAATTATTGATAGGCTCACCTATCAATAGACGCGTGAGGTAATAATAAACGGACAAACCGCGATGTGCAATATTCAACAATGGTGTGCTAAAATGAAGCGCCAATTCATAACGTAAATGGCATTTCCATTGGACGATTTTCTGTGGACGTCACCCTCTCATAAATGTGTGCGACACGTTTGTGCGTACGTACGCGTGATTGATGCGGCACATTATTCCTCCTCAATTCCAACACACTATCAATGGCGTGGACGCGCTGTGAAAGGACGGCTTTACCCATTTTCTGCCGTTCCTCGTGTGTTTTTCAGTTCTCGCCAAAACGGACGGAAAAAAAATCAAGGAGCAAAGGTTTCGAAACAGCGATGGCGGATATGGGGGACGCGCGTACGCAAACAAAATTCCTCTCCACCCCGGGGACAAGGCTCACCACTTGACACTTTGTCCCACGCTTCCGCCACAGGTGTCGACACAGAACAAGCTTCGCCACATCTGCCTCAATTGACTGACTCACCCTCACCTCCTTTAAAATATTACCCTCCCCTTCCAATTTACAACCCCCCCCCTGACCTTTCCCTATTTATCCATCCCCCTGAGTTAAAAGGTGGCTCTGCTACAAGATGGAATTCCTCTTCCTACATGGGCAGTAATGCACCTATTATAAGTACACGTACTCCTACAACACCATCTGCATAATACCCTGCAGGTAGTGGCCGCCAGGGGATGAGATGGGTGATTGTAGGGAATCAGCAAGACATGTGAAACTACTACTTGGTACATGAACATGAATATTTAATAGCTCTTCTAAAGAAACACTCAAAAAACACAAACAGTCCTTTACACACAAACATTCTTTCTAACATTTCTTTCAAATGTTACGCTGCAAACCTCCACGGGGGCGTTTGGCAGGGGGTGATGGTCACAAACCGTTTGAAGTATTGATGATTAGTGTTTAATGGCTTTCAATAAATATTAAAACTTATCAAAAACGTTTCCCACTGCTGTATTGGTGGATGCTGAGAGGGAGAAACGAGTTCGCACGTTATAAAAACAGTTCTACATTCGATTACCCATGAATTCTTCCCCTTTTTCTTCTTCTAGTAAGGAATTTACGCTTACTTCTTCTAAGTCAACATGTTAAATCTTAAGACCTGCACTTATCCAGGGAGTTGTGCCAGATCCATGCATTCATGTGATCTTCCTTTTTTCAATGTCTCCCAACCAAGGATATCCAAATACTGGTGAGACGCTTTCTACAACTAAATGGTGAACTACAGGTCACCGTTGAGACATGCGGCAGGGGTTGAGTCAAAACCAGTCAGCAACGTGGAAATTTAAGATTTTATAAATTGTTAATTAATAATAGCTACGAAAAATAACTTTTTAATGCAGACGGTGATAACTAAAAGTACATGCATTACGATAATTAAAGTAAATTTACTACGGCATGTAAAAGTGAAATACTTTCCTATGCATGCGAGACGAGATTCTAGTAGCGAGAAGAAAAATTAAATAAAGGTTGTATGAAATAATTAAAACACAATATACTAATTGGAGTGGAAAAATATACTTTTATCCACCACACGTAACGCATTCGGACACAATTATTCTAATCCCTTTTACGTATCGTGCGCGGTACAAATGACATTTTCAATCTGTCAGAGCTACCTACACTTGACCTCTCTAATCTATTTTTCATAGCATCTCCCACCGTAAGACGTTGAGCCTAATGTTTCAAGGGCATCGCTAAATAGATCTCCTTCGTACTTATCCAAGATATTCAACCTGTAAAACCATTCTTTATAGTGAGAATTCATAAAACTGGCCATTTTTCCCGGCGTCCAGAGTAATTTCGAATCATGCCCCACAGCGCAGGATTCCAAAGTTCTGCAAGCATATTCAAGGTGAGCTCTTATCAACCCTTATCAATGTCTCCTTAAATTTTACCGACGTACATTTCGACAATGTCCATTTTATGAAACCCTAGATTCCATAATGTATATTCGCAGACGTTCCTAACATGCGTTCACCATTTTAGGTCCAAACATGAGTTTTCCGGAAATTCATTCATTAATGCACACTTCATTAGATTATGTTGCGGACCACGAATCCGAAACTCAGCACAAATATTGTTTATTTCCCTTGTTTTGTAATCGGTCCAACAAATGTCATGGAACATGCATGCTTGTTTCATATTTAATTTCTAACTGCGTTTTTCATGAACATGTTAGAGGAGCGATCTAAAATTAAAAGGCACACTACATTTTTAATCTTTATTGAATTTTGAGAAATATATAACTGTTTTTTTTCATAAAGCAATTAATGAAATTCGTTCATCGTAACTCCTCCATTGGCAAGTACGCATGTAGACTACTTAAATTTTGCATTTCATTTTACATCGCATCCTTTATATCAAATTCTTACTCATACACTTATTTATGGAGGCAGCAAAAATGGATGAAAGTCGTATTGAGCGGTAGTGGAATGTTGAAGAAGGTAATAGAGAGGAGAATGTTGGGCAAGCGAGGAAAGGGGAGGAACAGGATAGGGATGTTGGACGGGATGAAGGGAGGAAAGAGGTACACCGAGATGAAGAGGGGCCTGATGTAGATTAGGTTGCTAGGTGGGGAGTCACAAAATGTTTATTTGACAGTTGTGTCCATCCAAAAACCTACCCTAACCGGTAGATAACCTAATAATAAATTTCGAATTTGTACAATAAAGGAATATTAATATATATTAGAACCTAAGGTAGATTTATCATTCGGCCGGAGCAATACATTTTGGCAATTTTGAAACTAATGAATAACAATCGGCACGTAACGAGAAAGAATAATCTACATATAATCGTTCTTGCGACACCAAGTGAATTATTTTAGCACCACACCAAATTGGTAGATTCGATCACCAATACAAAACAAGAGAGAAATGGACACCATCACGGACAGATCTATGTTTTGAGAAGGATTCTTCCTTCTCTAACGATACGCAGTCATAACAAAATCGAACCCAAGCACCCGCATGTATAAAAAAATTGCAATGAATGCACCTAAAGACAAACATTAAAAATTTTTGTCAATTTTCGCATGGTCGTGCGTAGGAAAATATGTGTTAATGTGTAAAAATATTTACATGCACGAGAAAATGAATTCTCAAATGTATGCATGAATTAATATTTCTGCAAGTATGGATGTTGCCATAACACATTCGCCGGACACCCTTGCGGGGTACTGTGTAAATTTATATGTGCATTAACATGATACAGTCAATCCTATACTTTATATTCATCGAAAAAAGAATCATTTTAAATGAAAAATACAAGATGCATGTATTTGAGTGAAACAAAACGGGAAAAGTAGTGAGGACATATCATGACATAACATTGTCCATTTGACTTTTCCTAGGGTTAATTACCAGGAGTATCATATGCATAAATCAGCGCTGCATGATACGCAATTAAGGTTTTTTGTGATTTTGTAACCGAGTGGGGATGCATCCTCTTTTGATGAAGCGAAGTCTCATTAAAGGGTGCTGGTTTTGACTGGCAAAGAGTCGGGAGTGGTTTTTGATTGAGAGACGGCGGCGCAGTTAGGATCAGAGCGGAACTCAGTGGGGGGGAAGGGCACGGTCCTAAAGGGTCTGGAGCTGAGGACGAAAGGGTACATCGTGGCAGAGGGGGGGAGGGAAGGCAGGAGAGAGAGAGAGAGAGGGTGGGCGTGATGAGGGCTGGTAGGCAAACGACTGCGTGAGTGGAGTGGTTCCGTAAAACCATTGGCACGCAGCGAGTCAGTTCATATTCGGCTCACTCTGAACTGGCACCTGGTAGTAGTGGTTCATTGACACCTAATTGTAAGGGGGGATTTTCGCATAAACGAAAATAATTTCATAAACTTTGGCCAAAAATTAAGTTTTAGAAAATCATGGTTACATTTTAAAGTAATCGCACTTATTAAAGGATCTTTATTTCTCACTCGTATATATATATATATATATCTTTATTAAGGTCACTCGTTATAGATATTTTCATGTTTGGGATATAAAAGATATTAAAAAGTATTGCTTGGAAAAATTATATTAATTCTGAACAGTACTACAACCTATAATTTTACTCAATGTTAGGGAAATGAGGAGCTGACCCCCCTTAACCATCAATCTACGTAAGGCAAAAAATATCTCCATCTTCTTCAGGAACACTCGTGCCAGAACACTAGATAGAAGGAGCAACAACAATTTTCAAGCATAGAATTACTAATGAATAGAACTATTGAATTTTTGGGGAATTTTTGACTTTCCATTATGCATAGTTTTCTGGTATTGCGGTACCGATACCTATTTTTATCACCACAAATACATACCATAGAAGACATACATATACGTACACCAACCAAAATCTACAGAAATACCCCGAAATCCACCAAAAAGTCGTGTGGCAGGGTATCCTAGCACCCTTGATCAGTCATCGGCATAACCATTACACTTCCGTCACATTTGAATATTAAGTGCGGTTTAATTCATATTAAATTTTCCAGCATCGTCATTTACATTTTTTGCGAGAAAAAATAGAAATTTAACGATTAAATCAAGTGCATAATGAGAACTAATATTGAAGACATTGCCAAAAATTGGTTCATTGTTTTACAAACGCAAAATCGAGGCATTTATTATAGATGTCGGAGCATTCAAAATTTGTGAAATTAATCATAAAATTAATGTTCTCCGACAAGCTATCAGTAAATACTCAACCACCCAAATGTTCACAAAAGATAAAAATTTTCAGAATAAGAAAAGAAAAATCCACTCACTCACTCTTCACACCGTATGTCCCCAAGTATAAATATGAGATTCGTTTGATTCTGCTTTCGCCGATTTTTTTACTCAATGTCCATTAACCTCCCAAAAGGTATTGATTTCTTCATCGAATTTTCCTTGAAGGTTTGTTTACCAACGTATTCCCAAGTCACACTTGTGAAATTGCATTTCCTTTACCTGGAGAAAAATTTAGAAAAATATTAACGATCCACTTTGTGGTTTCCCGAAGAGCGATTATTTATTTTTAGCGCAGGTTATGTTTACACAATTCAATGAATTATTAACTTCAACAGAATCTAAATCCTTCCATCGGAATTATATAACACCCGCGTTAAGTTTGAACATCTCATTGCTCATTATCTTAAACAAAAGATAATTGTCGAATCCATGCAATCGGTGAAAATGGGACGGGGTTTTGTTCTTATGCAAAATGATCGGTGCTAGAAATTCACATTTCCTCGAGCTGTAACTGTTTCATTTCACCAAAATTATACCATACTTTTTATTACTATCCCATTCATCAAAACATCATTTTCAAAAATTAGTTCCATAAAACCTCAATTAAATCAAAGGACTTATTCCTTCCACGGGGCTAAATTACGCTTGTCTGTCTATTCTCTCAAAGACAAGACGTACATCTATGTCTACATTGTGCACTCAGAACAACCGATAGGGTGTATGGCAGAGGGTATTTGAACACCAACATAAATACATAAATATATCTATAAAATAGTTAAAATAAATAGACACTAATAACTACAGGTACATGCAATATGTTATATAAGCTTAAATTAGATCTCTTAGCAAAAGAGACGATTTGGTGAGAACAAGGAGAACAATAAACTAATGGTAGATGAAATAATGATTACGTACATCCTTACTTAATACAATGTTCTTTTTCCCCCCTGGTGCGTTCACCATCTGCCACTTTCTGAAGACCTAGCGCAGCAAATGTATCCTAAAAGTTTCTATCTACTCACGATAAGAAAAATCTTATTTTTCTATCTAATTTCTTGATATATTTTTTTACCAGTTATGTATCACTCATACGTTAACCTCTGTCATGTGTGTCGTATGTTCTCCCTTCAATACATTCATGCATTACTTAATGAGTAGTCTAACAGTAAAGTCGGTAGATTTTGATAGTTTTTCATTCCTTAAATCACTGCTACATTTCTAAGGCGAACCTAACATGATAATAAGCTTATACTCTTAAACCTTTATTGCCATTACCATCCATAAACTACACATGATAGCTTACCTAGTATCCGTCTAAAATTCCTATTCTACTATGTCTGTACTTCGTTTACCCAACAATTTCTCTTCTACTTTAAAATCTTTAAGATTTAATTTACACCCAATATGCCTTACATCCACATTTCCCACCTTTGAATTTCTCTAGAAAATCCTTCCCCCCCCCCCCCAAGGTGTATCACGCCAAGATATATCTTTTACTTTAATTTCCGTCCGTTTAACGTTCTCCACCTTCTTTTATAACCGCATCTCGAAAGCCGCCAATACGTGCTTATCATCCTGCCTCAACAAATAAGTTTCTGAGCATTAGCGAAATACGCTCCATACTAAAGTTGTTCATTTTACGTTTAAAAAGGATTGTAACAAGCATATTGCCCATCTATTTGTTTTGTATTCCAATTATGGTTATGTAGCTACATATTCACTCTGGTTCCTCATCCTCTTGGGGTTTGCGTTTCGATTTTTTGCCTAAATATGTCTCAAGGAGCCGAAACCGGGGTCGTTAAAATACCATTTCAGTGGGAATTACAAGTAATGTTTACAGGTTTTTGTCTATTCCTTTTCCAAACGGAAACGTTCCACGAATTAAATCCAGCGACTGTACGATTTGTTTACATTTTGCCGTTTAAATTGCCACGTTGGCAAAAATCATGTACCTATAGAAGACCGAAAGAATTTTGTTTTCTTTTTGTGTTTTTTTCTTACAGAGAATGTCCTTGAACTGTTCATTATCTATCTATCTATAAATTCCATGTGAGCTACAGCGTCAGCTTAGTACTCGTACGTTCAACATTTATGTAGTAATTGTATGATAGTCATAGTTTTTTATGTAAGTGTTGCGTTTCAAATGACCTCGAATTTGGCATTAGGAACCCTAGTCCGCGTTTCCGATTCTGTGTGTATACTTCGTCCAATCATTCGCAGGGAAGGCACGAGTCACCGGCCGGCGGGTGGCCTCGTTCTGTGGGGGTCATACGAATCGAATAGCGACCCAGAACACAAGAGTCGTCAGCGGGAAGGAAGCCTTTGAAGAAGGGGAACGGGTTAATTTTCCGTCGGACACTGGCTTCCCTAGCGGAGGGCCCTTACTCCAACTTTGATGGTTGCATCGGAATAGCTTAGTACGTATCTTTCTTCTGGCAAAATACTGTGCACTATGTTTCAAACGTGGCCAGATATATGTTCAGCCAGACGTGCTTTAGACAGCCAGTCAGCCAAGGGGTTGAATTCATTACCCGAGTATAGGTATGGAATGAGAATCAATGTAAGCAGAATAATTGTTATGAGTTTTTCGAGAAAGAGAAAGACTTATTTAAACGTTAAAAATGAGGGCAAAAACTACAACAGATAGAGCAGTTTACCTATCTCGGAAGTGTTTTGGACGAAAATGGCCACATTAGTAGGGACATGGATAAAAAAATTTCGTTAGGCAAAGAAGCTTTCACAAGAAGCAAAGGCATTGATGACACGGACTTTGAGTAATGATGTTATGTCTCGTCAAAATTTTGGTATGGAGCTCGGTTTTCTAAGGCATGTAAACTTTTTCGTTGAAGTAAGACAGCTTCGTAGATTGAAGGTTTTTGAGACATGAGAATGGAGAAGGATGGAAAATACGAAATAGAAGGAAAGGAAAACAAACGAGGAAGAGCTAGTTGCATGTGCTAGTGCATAGTGAGGGAGGAGAGGGGTTTGATGGCATGAATTCGAAGAAGGAAGAAAATATGGATTCAGAGGGTTTTGATTGGTGGTAGTATGTTGAACATTGTGATGAAGGGGAAGATGAAAGAAAGCGAGGTAAGAGGAGAAAAAGATTAATTATGTTGGAAGAAATGAAGAGAGGTTGAATTCATGTGGAGTTCAGTAAATTTTAATGCACTGTTCAATGCCATGTGGTGTTAATTGAGAGATGAAAAGAAATCTATCGTTGTTCAATCTGTGCCCATTCAAACCCACCTGAAACGGTGGAATATCAAAAAACGCGTAATATACGCGGGGTAAATGAGTTTTTTCAAGTCTCATTAAGGAAAATAAGATTAGATATATTAAGTGAACGTCAGACGGATTTAAATGCCATATTTCCCACGATAGATAAGGAATCAAAATAATTATCAGCGATCACAACTGGTGAAAGGAAGTAGTCATTCTTTTTTCATTCTTTGTAGCATAGTATGTCCTGTTCATTTTGTCTAACCGTAGCTTATTGCCATTGTAACTAGCACCTCGTCCTGCATGCCCCAATAAGTACTTCATGCGTGGATACCGTAGTGCATGTGCCTTTAGTCACAATTACATACATTATTTATATTAATTAACATATTTATCGCAAACTAAGAATTAAGATACAACACAAACATTTGAATGTTGTATGCTGTTTTTTGAACCATTCTCCACCAAAGACCCTTGCGGTGGTTTACTAACTGCCATGTTTATGTTAATTTAGAGTCATAAAAGATCATTTCTCACTCTCCTGCGTTATTATAAGTAATTGAAATTGGGGCGTGCCAGGATAAGCAAGCATAAATACTAGTGTTAAGAGTGAATGAGATAAATGATGACTTAGGGCGGTAAAAAATGTTAGGGATAGGGTGAGGAATGAGTAGGTGTCACGAAAGAATGCCGATTGGATGCTCCTTTAATGGACAAGCAAGGTGCTGCGCTAGTTTGGGCAGAGTTCGTTCTGAAGGAAAGGTTGAATATCTCGAAGATTTTCGAGGAGGAAAAGAGGCAATTCCTATCACTTAGGATGCGTTTTCTTTGCAATTGTCTTTTTGAAGATGTCTTGGTAAAGCGTTATTTGAAGCATAACGGTTAACGTCATACATTAATGGTGAAACTGCGTCCGCCTTATGGGACAAAAAAAAAGTTAAGGGTCACACTTTTCTTTAGTTTGGGACGGGATATGTAGCTTGTTCTCCATTGGGTCACATGGACGTCATGCTGTTTTTATCCATGTGTCGCCAAATTTTCCAACAACTTCATTTTCGTTTTTTTTTATAATTTCTCCTCGGCATTTGAAAACTGAGAAAAGTTTCGCATCTCGGAGTTCTTGTGGAGCACCCTCTGTCGAAGGAGGAAGACCATGTTGAGGTCGAAAAAAAAATACTGACGTCATTCTCAACTAATTTCGGACAATCGATAGACCGTACAATGTTTAAGAGTGGCGTCCCGATGGACTTCTTTCCATTATTTCCCGATTTCCTAAGTATAAACAAAAACCAGACAGGTTAGTTTCCTTTTCATCCCCCCCCCATCCTCTCTCTCCTCTCCCTCCTATTCTGCACACACAAATTCTCGGGGTCCTAGATCAGTGAGCGAAACAAAAGGTTTGGCATCAAAGCTCTTCTCGAGCCCTGCGTCATTGCCGAAGGGAACCAGATACGCTATAATCATTATTGACGTCACATTAATCTTATGCAACATGAACTTCAATATCGCCTACGAATTTCTTCCTCTCTTAATGATCATCTTCAAAACCGCATAATTAGTTGTAAATTGCCTTTTCCATCAGGAAGAAACGCCGTTAGTGGGACCAGACTGACTGAAAATTTCGATTATCTGTGTTCGTTTAACGACCGATTCACGGTTGTGTTCGTCTAATGGTCAAGAGCAAGATGTCAGTCAAAAATTCAGAAAGATACCTTTCAACGATGCGATCTAAAATCGAAGTGACACGATTTTATAATCATTAGATTTGAATGGAAAACCTAACGGTGTCTTTAGGAAAGGAACTCCCTCCGTTTATTACAGTTCGTCAAGGGCATATTTCCAATCTTGAGAGGTCTACTCGAAATTCGGGTCGTGATCTTCTTCGCTCAAACCATCGAAATCAATATTCGATTTGATCGCTTGGGTCCGATATTTTATTTTATAAATATATAATTCAAATTCAATGAGTAACGATAGCGAGTCGATCATATTTCGATGTAGTGAGGTTTCGATTCGATTCGTTGACAGTCTGAATCGAGTCCACTGCCGATATTGCCCTATCTTCCTCGTGACCATTGCTTTAATGAATGCAAATATTTCAAAACGAGTATTTTGAAGCCGAAATGGATTATATTTTTATGTTAGTGAATGACTCTTAACGAAAGAGCCAATTTCTTTATTGTTAAAAAATCAATGCTTAATTAATATCATAAAAAACAATATTAAACAATAACAAAAATATAAAACTATAGTCGTGCTGACGACGCATCTGATTATTGAGAACGAAAATAGTTGGTACAGGGACTTGTTGGGATATTTAAGTATACTATATAAATACAAAATTTTAATTATTTGGATAATTTATACATTATTTATACACGAGACATGCTTGTGATGTACATATACTCGTAGGCATGCATGCGCACATGTCTATGAGTGTTTTTGTATCCGACATGAATACGTGCATGAAACTAATATATGTGCTCATCTGACCGGTGTTCTATTTCCCTCCGGCACACGCCCATGCGTGAATTTTGAAGTGTAGTGTAGACCGCTGTTCCCTTTCGGAGAAGGAAAAGTTAGAAAAGTCTCATTTTGAATTATTTCATGAACCTCACTCCCACTGATTAATTCCACACTTTCCTGTCCCCACAAAACACCATTTTCGTCTCTGTCACAAATTGGCGTGTAGTTTCAGACATGCTCTTCTGTTCCTGACGCTCCAAATATTCCTCCACCAGAGAGTCTCTTCGAAAACGTTCACCCATGAATTAAGCTCTCTGTATAACCCTTCTTCTCCCTCAAAACATTTCAACATTCACACATGTTTTATGTTTGCTGACGCAGAACTCACGCAAATTTCTAACAACATGGCCAGAACAGCAAAACCCTCATATTTCACCCTTAAATAAACATCATGTTTCAATCCTAAGATTGGTTTATCGCTGCCTTCCATTCTTCTCTATTCAGTAATAAATACCTCTCAACCCATGATATCTTCACTATCTTACGTCCTTCTTTGTTTGCCCTACGTGCTTGTCTCTTAGTCTACCTCAAGGAATGCCCCCTTTAGTTTTTCCTCTTATTGTATTTTTATTTAATCCGGTGGGCTTCGATTTGTGTCCACGTCCAGTTCTACTTTTCCATACAGTTCTCCCTCCATATGATCCTTACCTCCTCTGCTCTTCAATACACTCACACTAATTTGTCTGTCCATTTAATATTTAGCATTATCCTATCCAGCAGCATGTTTTAAAGGCTCCTATTCCTCTTTGGTCCACTTTTATAATGCCCCATGGCTATGATCCGTATAGTGTGCCATGCTCCACACGAACATTTCGACGAACTGCTTGTGTGCAACCTCAGGTTCTTTCAACTCTGTAATGTCCTCTTCTTCGTGAACGTCTCCTTAGATTGAGCTTGATTTCGGTCGAAATTCTTCCATCCCATGTCATACTGCCGAGATATGCAGGCCTGTACTTGCTCTAGTTCCACTCGTCGAATAGTAATATCGCCTCTAGATTCTCTCTTCCACTCTCAAAGATTATAGTTTTCTTCTTTTCGATGTTCATATAATATTCACAAATTAATAGCATTAAGATGTTCTTGCATGTCCACTCGCCTTTTTTCCAATGTCCAATTCTTCTGTTTGTGTTAATACCCATTCTACATATATTTGAGTAGTACTGCGGAGAGGTTCCCTCCTCGCCTTGCTCCTTCGTTTATTTTGACTTCAACTTTCCTTCCCATTTTTCGTATACGTTGTTTTTATCTGATTCTTTCATATATGATGGCTTATTCTTTCGTCGTTGGATTTAATTCCAAGTGCGAATAGATTCTTTGACAGCGTGTTCAATTCGACGTTAAGACCTCCTCATATGCCGCTTATAATCGTTTTTTTTGCATGTATCATTTTCCCCGTCTTTACCTCCAAGTTGAATATTGCCCATCTTGATCCTCTGTTTTTTCTGAGCCCAATTTGGTTTTCCGTGAGGCTTTATTCCTTCTTTCCTTCTATTCCTCGGATAATTATCCGAGTAAATGTTTTCGTTTAGTTGGCATTTCGTCCTTGGAAAATAATATTTGCTCTTCAGAGACGGGTCCCTACAAATGATTCGAACTTATTTCGTGAAGTTTATACCTTTATTTGATTTGTAAATCTCTTGATTGAACTCTTTCAGGGCAGACTTGAATAGTAGGTGCGATGGAAGGAATCGGAGAAGGGCTTGTTATAGTGTCGGGTCGGGTAATGTGGAGGGTAGGGTTGGGAAAGATTGATGGCTAATTACGCTGATTATACTGCAAAGGAATACTTCTGTCCAGTGTATCAGCCTATTTCTCCCCAATTTATTTCTTCACCGGATACATAGTCAGTTATGAGGACGTTCGGGCCAGCCGGTCAGTGAGTTGGGCGATCAAATTTTTCTGACATGTCTGAACTGTATCCTAACCCAGTAAATTCCCCTTCCCGGAGACCTTGCTCCGCCTTCTTCCCACGCAATTAAAGCACTGTCAGTGACGAATGGTCGCATTATTGCTCCTCATCCTCCTTCACCCTCCCTTCATTTTCACCCCTCCCAACCCCTTTCAACGCACCCCTTCCTCCCTCCCAGCGTTTGAAGTCGGTTCACATGAGGCAGAATTACTAATGGCTCCAATGAACTGCTCGAGAAGAAAAGGCCTCCCTGCTCCCAAGAAATAATATCGCCCCCTTCTCGATCTTGTCTAAGGGTACTATGACCGAACGGATGATTCGTCACTGGATCCATGCATCACCGGTCTTTTCTAGTTGATAGGTCGAGCCTATTCTTTATAGTAATCGAGAAATAAGATAAGGAGGTTGCATCGAGATGCTAATTACATGTCACTTTAATAAGATCTATTTGTAGAATTAGGTTCGTTTTATCACAAGACGATGATAAAACAGCATCTTACCATATGACAACCAAAATTACAATTAGCCCACCTTCAATTCCGAATTCTTCCACCCGCCATTCCTTCCAACATACTTATCCTAATTTCAAGAAACTGCTGGAGATGCCGTAACAGCAACGGATTCATCCGCTAACATGCATTTCAATGCTTATCCTACTTCTGCCACTTTCTCGTTTGTCTAATGTATCCCCTGTAACACAGTATCCTTCATCTCATTGCCAATCAAAGCGTTCTGCATCCAACTTTCCTGACTCTTCATTTCTCTCACCTCACCTAACACCTTTTTGTTTTCCTTTCTCTCTACTCCATCCTCCTATAAACCACATTTTAAAACCCTCCAATCTACGAGTATGCCTATATTCCTGCTTCAATGACCATGTTTCTGCGCAGTCCTCTCTGTCATGTCAAGATTTTGACGAGACATCCTCACTCAGAGTCCCTGTCATCAATTCTCACCTCCTTCTTAAAGCTTCTTTGCCTTAGGTAAATCTTCGTCTTATGTCAGTATTACTTTGACCATTTTGATTAAGGGCATTGTCGAGCTAGGTAAACTGTTCGACCTACTCTTTGTTTTTAAACTTTATTTTCATCCCATACCTATTGCTCTGACTTTCCAATGCACTCAGAAATGCTTGCAAACCCTTTAATGACTGGCAAACTATAGTTAGATGATCTGCGTATCTATCAAATGCCTTCCGTTCCGACTACATGGATAGAAATTCATTGAATAAAAAATATGAAATTTTCTACCAAAAATCTATCGCTATGTATCGATAGAATGGCATGGATAAAATATAATAAAAATGTCCAACGATGCAATTGATAGTTTTTTGATATATCGAGATGATCTCATCGAAAGTATGGATGAAATTTTCCATCCCTGGTGAGACCGCACATGAGTGTTGACATATAGATGTTATGGTTACGTTAAAAAATACTAGCTAACCTAACAGGGCACCTCGGTACTATCTCGTATATTCATTCGACCAACATTCGACTCTTGATCCTGGAATGGTATCATTAGGCTCATTCGACACGTGATACCGTGAACTAGGGTCTTCATTTAACAACGAATGATCGCTCTCCCTCTCCCTGCCAGCAGCAGAATGTTGGGGTAACACACAAGTCTCAAGTGGAATCGTTATGGCGGAAACGAACGCAGGCATTATTGACCGAAACTTACGGAAGCATCCCCGTCATCAATGAATGCAAAAACCATTCCCGAGGAATGAATGCCCGTCGGCGCTCGAACATTCCGTATACTTCAGAGCATTCAGGGGCATGCCAGGAGAGGAGTGAAAATCCCTCATGAGAAAGACATACATCTCCTGTGATCAAATGGCTATCTGAACGTTTAAATATGGAAACAAATACATTTAAATATATATATATATATATATATATTATGTGAAAGTTCCCACGAGAGCAATATAACATATATATATATATATACTATATATATATAATATATATAGTATATGATGACGACGGCGGTGCCGTCGAAACTTCAATATTTACTGTAAGTGTCCTTCATTTATGTTTCTGTGTGTGGAATATTTATTATCCGAGTGTTTGTGTGTTTGTGCGTCGCCGGAGAGCGTCAATTTCAAGGATATATATACATATATATATATATATATATATATATATATATATATAACTTTTGGACGGCACAATAGAACACAGAATAAAACAGATAACACGTAAAAGGACACTCACACTGTAGATGATTTAAGCTTTCGGCCTACTCCGAGGCCTTCTTCAGGTCAGACCCTATATATATATATATAATATCCTTGATATATATATATATATATTCATTTATTTTTACATAAAATTATTTTTAAGTAATCTACCGGTTAAGGTAGGTTTTGGATGGACACAACTACCAAATAATTAATATGTATATACGAGAAAAACAAATGAGGAAGTGCTAGGCATGGTGGATGAGGAGAGGGGTTTGTTGAGAGAAATCCTATGGAGGCAGGAAAAATGGATGAAAGGCGTATTGAGCGGCAGTGGGATGTTGAAGAAGGTAATAGAGGGGAGAATATTAGGCAAACGAGGAAAGGGCAGGAACAGGATTGGGATTTGGGGAATTGGGCGTTGGATGGGATGAAGGGAAGAAGGAGGTACACGGAGATGAAGAGGGACCTGATGTAGAGTAGGTTGCTGGATTGGGTTTTGTTTGGGGTTATAAAATATTTATTTGCCAGTTGTGTCCATCCAAAACCTACCTTAACCGGTAGATTACCTAATAATATAGATGTATGTTGGTTTATGGTCGCGGTTTTATTAGTCCTGGGGGTAGAGCGTTGTACAACAAACAGGAGGGATCCCGGGTTCGATTCCTGGGCAAGGCACTCTGGGCACCTGCAGCTCCACCCATGCTATGTGATTTTTCGGGTACCAGATCTTCCTGGGAAACTATAACCGGCACAGGGAAGGGAACTGATCCCCCCTACCCTGATGTTTGAATGTCACACGCCGTCGGGCTTAGTACTGGCTGAGCTCGACCATCACCTACTGTGATTTGATGATGACTGAATACTGTGTCTACGGTTTATGTATGTATTTGGTGGTAGCACTAGCGAACGAAAACAAAAACACAAAAAGAAAAGAAACACGTTTTCAGATTTTCGGAGGTCAAGCCACCTTTCTCGTGGAAGAGAAGGAAGGAATTGAGGAGAAGGTTTTAACAGAAGGGGCCGAAGACGAAGGTTGGAAGGGGAAGGTTGGGAAAGGTTAGCGAGGGGAAGAGTTGAGAGGGGAATTTTTAGAAGTGTGGCAATAATATGGAAGGTTTTGGGAGCGGAGGGGGAATGAAAATGTGTGCACGTTTGGGCGATTAATGTATAATATTAATGCCTGGGTACTTCCAGGAATCCAGGAGCTAGATAAATTCCTGCTCTATTGTTTTGAGTTTGAACATAAACACTGATACATGATCGTGAACGGTATTCAGATGAATACAGGCAGCGCTGTCGTAACGGCAAACTACATATGCGAGTGTCCCTGCTCGGTATTTATGTTTTTTAAATTTATACCAGTGTTTTTATATATTTGCACGTCACTGAAGAGCGTTCTATGAATTTCGAAGATGTATGTGCATAAAAATACTCTTTACATAAAAAAGAAGGAACATTTCACATTTCACATCTGGACTGTGAGTTCCAATTCTCACACTCCCACAAAACCGATCAGCATAAAAAAATGCAAAAGATGTGGAATCGATTTGATATGGAAATCGTCTTTGCGCCCGCATATCCCTTATTTCTATCCTCTTCCAACAGAATACCCATCTCTCCTCTAACCCTTCCGTGCCCTATTTTATCGCCATTCTCTGGAGCACATTTTTTAGATTTTATTCCTATGAATGAACCATCAATCCTATTTTTCCTTATGGCTATCTCTAGAAACTCCATTGCGGAAACTAAAGTTGGGATATATCTGGTTCCTGTTCTTACCATAATACTCATTTTCAAAATTTAGCGTCGGTCAGACTTGAATACGCGTTAATTCTTTGATACCGGAATCCCCAACAGAATCCCCAAAATTTACCAAAAATAATGGTTAAATCAACTAGGCGAAATCAACAACTGTTGTACGATGTACATGGCCATATCTGCGCATGAATTCTTTTGCAAAAGACCTATTATGTATTCAAATGAACTCATTAAATAATAGTTCTTCACGCATGGCTGGTGCCATAGGCCTTCTCGCTACACACCCTTTCGGTTACTTTGTGGAGACATACGACCGGGACTTGAACACCGGATCTTTCGACTTTGCCGCCCTCTCTTGGCCAGAGAATCGGGGCACTTGGTTACATAAAAGACCCGCACATCTCAGTGTAAATTACGTTTACTCGACAGCGCAAGCATAGGTCCAGCAAGTCGAAAGATCCGGTGTTCAAGTCCCTGTCAAGGAAATATTATTTGCGCTTTTGATCTGCTTGACTCAGCCTTCCCTACCTCTACTGTTCGTACTTTATATGTGCTCCTATCCCTTTTCCTTATATCTATTTCCTTGTGAATGGATATATACACACACACAAATACATAAATCTATATATATATATATATATTTGCGTATATGTATCATATACATATACGCACGGTGTATATTGGTCGCGGTGGTCCAGGGGGTAGAGCATTGAACTACTGACCAACTGACTGGAGGGTCCCGGGTTCGATTCCTGGGCAAGACGCTCTAGGCACCCGCAGCTCAAGCCATGTGATTTTTCTGGTGCCAGATCTTCCTGGGAAACCATAACCGGTACAGGGAAATGGACTGGCCCCCCTTCCCTGATGTGTGAATATTCACACGCCGTATAGGGCCTAGTACTGGGTGAACTCTCCACCACCTACCAAACCGACCTTCAAGTTGACTACTGTGTTTTTTTTATTTACACGCGCACGCATTTTTTTTAAAAGGGCTGGCCATGAAGTAACGTCCGTTTTCGCGTAGCGTGAAAATTAGTGGTGGGAACCGAATTGTTGCTGTATTGACTCACGCTGTAAGTTAGTGCACCTCAAGGGGTAGGAGAGTCGGGCCACTTGTCATTTTTTTACATTAGCGAGTCTAAATGAACAAAAAATTGAAATTCCCGCCAAACGTGAAGTTAGTTATGTACAACAACAACAAGATATTTTTTTTCTATGAATGCGAATGAAGTGTTTTAGATATTAGAAATTCAGTGCAGGATAATTTTTTAAATTTAATTGACTCCGTAGTGTAAAAACATTTAAGAAATTTTAAATAACTGTGTACATGAGTTCTTAAAGTTGAATCCATAGCCTTTCGTCCAAACGCATTTTCACTGTATTATTATGCGTATCAAACGGCGCTACCGTGCAATTCACTGTATCGAGAAGCGTATCTATACTCGCCCTTGGAAATTAAGGGTAAATGTTGACTTTAATTAGAGGCTCTTTGTTTTGAAACATGTACATCGAATGCGCATAATAGATATCCACGGTTGAAATGCACAGTATACCTCGTATATGCGTCGGTACGCACAACGCTTTTGTCATTTCCTGCCTCTTTGTAAGTCCGCTACTTTGCTCTTCTACGCTCAATAAGCTCTGGGGCTAACACAGTCAAGGATGCAGGCGACAAAACAATACCGCACTTGTTTGCTCATTTGTGTTTATCCGTATACTCTAACCCCACCCCACTCCCTACTTCTCCCCCCCCTTCACTCCCCCCCCCCGCACGCTTCCCTGTCTACGGTTTATCTCTGCCAACGAGAGCGGAGAACGACTGCGTTTGAGCGCCCGCGTTATCCAAATAAATCCTCCATCTAGGAAAATCGCACCACACCACTCAAACTCCCCAATGCTATCTCTCTCTCTCTCTCTTCCCTTAATCCCTTACTCTCCCGCTAAAACCAGTCCCTTCCTCTCAATGACAGCCATTTTCCCGACTTAACGAGAACTCTTCATCAAAGAGTGATCATTGGCCTTTTTTTACTCGCATGCTTTATTTTTTAAAAAACACTTTTTTTATCTGGTGTGTTATTACCTTAAATTTTAATGATTAGTACCCACAATTTTAATTGATTTGACCACAGTACTGCTTTAGCGGAAACCGTTGCACTTTGAAACATTTCCAGTTCGCCTAAGCCTGAATATGATGAAGTAAAACGATTTCCACATAGGTATTTTTCCCCCACTGGGGAACGAGAAAATGTTCACAAGGGTATTGTTTTGGTTAATACGGAGGATAAGGATCGCATATCACGTTTATTCTCACGTCATAATAAGCGACAACGTTTACGATACACGGACGTTAATTATCGTCCAGCCTGTTGCTTTTCAGATGTCACCTAATGCTTAGGGGTCAAGGGGATTTTTTCCATAACCTTAAAGCAAACTCCATGTGTCTTTTGGTGTGGCATTCCGTTGCACCATTCCCGTGATATTGACAAATGATACGAACATAATTTACTCAGCAGAAGTCGCCCACTTCAACTCTTTTATCGGCCGGACCCAGTGATTTTTCTCTATTGCTCTAAGGATCAAATTGGTGTACTCATGCTTCATAAGCAGTAAATACCTTCGAAATAAACTGGTCACCTACTTGTAACATAAATTTAAACTCCGAACCTACAAACATGCACTCGGAAGTTTGGTTTTTCGTTCATCAGCAGGTCTCTCAAATAATTTCGCACGAAACCTCATCGCGCAATATTTCTGTTTGCCAACATGTGGGTGAACCATATGAGAATTCCAGTATTTTCTTGAGGTTTTTCGAGGATCTTTTCCGACAATGGCAGCAGTAGGGTTAGTGATTACTTTCGTAATAGCAGAGATAGGAGCTCCGGCTACAAAAAATCGTTTGCCCTATTTAACCATTTTAAACTATCTTGCAGTTGAATTTTTATGAAAGAATAAACTGTCCAAAAACCTCCTGTATAATCACAGACACCTCAGCTGAGGGTTTAATCAGGTGATAGCAATTTTCCAGTTCAGCGTCGCCTGTTATCTCCCATGTGCCGTAGACCTACCAGGCGTATTACAAATTTCAATGGCTTCTGCTGACGCAGAATGAATGAAACATGTACCACACGCACACACACTTAGGAAACATAAAGTTAACTTTAAAAACATATTATGCTTAAATAAATCCGTGGTCGATCTTTATTGGACATACGTCGTATTATAGCTTTGATTTGTAAAAAAATGTTGAGTCATAAAACGGTATCGCATTAAATTCATTTTTGAGTATGAAATTTTCTGGATTTTTTCCTTTTAAAATGGACTTCCAACAAATTGTGCATAGTTTTATTTTTATTTATTGGACAGAGCTCCAAACCGTAAACCGTCAATAAATATCACTATATGCATTAAATATGTATCATTCTACCTTTTCGACGATAGATTAGAAATTCAATGTGCACGAGATACGTGTCGTTGAAAGGTTGATAGAATTTTAAACAGCACATTGAGACGAGTACAAAGGAATTTTGACCGATTTCAGCACTTTTTGAGAAACAAAACCAAAAAAACAAAACCCGAGATGTTTTTTGGTGAAAAACATAAGTTTTCATGTTTTCCAACGAAACCAAATGATTATATTTTACATTTGAGAATTTTTGGAAATTCACAGATATAGATGATCCAATGAAAATAGCTTTATCTGTGAATTTCCAAAAATTCTCAAACATAGATATTTTAATTGGATCATTTTCACGGTTATTACCTCGAAAAGTACAATTACTGCATATGCTACTACTGAACATATCATTTTAGCAGTTACCCTTAGAGATAAACATTTTCGTCGACATTTTAAGAAAAGGAAAACTAATTCCTTATTAGAATTTTAAATCATATTTCCCTGTTCTTAAAATACTTCTAAAGATAGAAATTGAGAAAAAGCATGTTGCGCTTGTGTTAGGTGGAGTGAAGAGACGGCGGCGATTGCAGGAGTGATAGGGAATAGTTAGAGTTATTTATACTATGCAGGGGAATCGCGGAGTAGCGGCAGAATTGAATGGAAAACGGAATAGAATGTGTGAGAATGTAGGAGCAGGTGAGTGGTAAGAATTCCATTGGTGGAGATAAAAGCGGACTCGACCAAGTTAGTAGAATTCTAGTTACATATGCGGACAAGTAGTTCCCTTGAGAAAGAAACCCCTTGAAGGAAATAATTGGGAGTGGTACTCATTCAACATACCGGAGGAAATAGATAGGTAACATCACGCATCGAAACAGATTGAGATAACATCGTCCTCAACTCACACACAGCCTCCTTGGTGCGGATGCGGACTCGGACCGTAATTTAGGTGTAATGAAATGCAATTTAATATTCAAAAGGATTATGAGGGGTAGAGGATTGCCAAAGTGGAATCTGGAAGGTTTTAAGGGAGTAAAAAAAAAGGATGGAGGGCCGAGAAAAACCTAATAAAGATCCAAATGGGGACGGGGGATTTAAAGCGGCAGGGAATAGGTAGGTGGAGCTTAAGAACGGGATTGAAAGAGCAGTTAAGGAAACAATAAGAATGGTAATAATTGAGTAGCCATGGGTCAAGGGAAGAGATGCTTAAGAGGATGTCGGAAAAAGAAAATGAGGATCCCAAAGACGGGAATGGAGAGAAGAATGTCCAGAGAGGTAAACAATGCCCTTTAGACGATGGACTAATAGAGCCAAGGAAATGTGGCGGAAAGTTTAGGGAAATGATATGGATAAGAAAGCTTGAGAGAAAAAAATAAGGAAAGAGAATTGTCAGGGCAAGGAAAAAAACTCCTAAAGGAATTAAACTGGGAAGGTAATTAATGCAACTAGAAGAGATTCCAGTGCAATGCAAATAAAACAAAGAAGAGTTTTGTGGTAAAGATATTAGACCAGCCAGTTTATAAATATAAAGAGAATGCAACACAGACGAGGATTGCCTGTGTCCAAGGACAGGGAGAGAGAAAAAAAAACGCTAAGGGAGATGAGTTTGAACAAGGCTGCAGGGGAAAATGATATCCCCACATAATTACAGAAGGATAAGGAATTGTTTAAACAACTACAATTTATCATGCCATTTACAAAGAAATGCGGAATAAAAACCGAAGAAAAGCTTTTATCTTACCTTAGTAAGAACCTACGTACGAGGAGTATTCTTAAAGTAAGTACCGTTTGCTAATATTTAAATATTGGCGCTTCAGAACACAGTTTTGCTCCTGCAGCGCCATCTACTGATTCATTGAGAAGCTATAGCAGCATTTGTTTTGTTTCAGAAGTCGTTTGCTTGTCCGTGCATGC
This sequence comes from Hetaerina titia, assembly GCA_037158775.1. Lineage (NCBI taxonomy): Eukaryota > Metazoa > Arthropoda > Insecta > Odonata > Calopterygidae > Hetaerina > Hetaerina titia. The sequence continues at coordinate 35,345,830 of CM073768.1, read as the reverse complement.
AAACAACAATGTCCGCGACAATCGTTGATCCCGCCAGCTGTGAAGTGCGTTCTGTCATACGATTCTTGTATGCAAAAGGATTGTCGGCTGCTGAAATTTATCGGGAATTATGCCTAGTTTATAAACCTACAGTTATGAGTGAAGGAAAGGTTAGACAATGGTGCTGTGATTTTAAAAATGGACGAACAAATGTCCATGACGAAGAGCGAAGTGGTAGGCCCAGTATTCTGACCGATGAAATTGTTTCGCAAGTGGAACAAAAACTACGATGTGATCGTCGATTGACAATTAATGGCCTGGCTGAACAATTTCCTCAACTTGGATGCACTACTGTCTACAATATTGTTACGGAAAACCTCGGATACCACACATTGCGTGCAAGGTGGGTACCGAAAATGCTCACCGACCACCACAAAGAGCAAAGAATGTCCAGTGGACGAGAGCTTTTGGGTCGTTGGGAACTCTTTAAACCACCCACCGTACAGTCCTGACCTTACACCCAGCGACTACTTCCTCTTCTTTATGGAATCGATTAATGTTATAATGAAAAACTACAACCTTGTAATATCATAGAATTTTATTTAGACACAAGCCGATTTTCGTCGTTCAACGCCATCATCGGGTACAGACTCTTACAGTATATTACCCAGGTCTGTAATAGTCAGTGCCTGATGATGATGTTGAACGTCGAAACGCGATTCATGTTTAAATAAAATTCTGTGGAATTAAAAAGACATAGTTTGTCAAAATTGTTTGTCCATACACCTTCAATGAAATACTTTTTTTCTCTGATGCTTTCATTTGGTTTTTTAACTGGCATGTTTGTAAATATTAATATAATAGACTGATCGATGGTGCAATTATATTAATAATTAAATTACAAAAATAACGTCAAATTATGAAGTGGTGACTGTGCAATACACTCTTTGAATGTCATACAAAAAATGTTCTCTGCATCGCGTGGTTTCCCAAAAGTACTAGGTTACTGGTTTTTTTAGAAACACTTTGAGAGACGGAAGAAGAAACTCCTATGCGGCGACCTCCTCGCAAAAGACTCTTTTCCCCCTCCTTTGAGTAAACATCGCCTCCTTCTCTCTCTACTTCTATACCTCTCCTTCACTTAGCAACAGGGTTATCCCTCCATGGCTACCCCCCTATCTCCCCCCTCCTTAAACCCCTACCCCTCGACCACCCACGTTTTCCAACCCTCCTTCCCCGTCTCATAGCAACCTCCCACCAAGGGCCACAACACTCCACCGCCTCGCTAAAGCCTTCCCCTCCCTGCCTCCCTCCACTTCCCTTTTCATTCCTCCCTCCCCTTCCCCCAACAACCCCACCGCAGTGAGGCATGTGGACGCGAATCGCATTTCACCTACTTTCCAGGTTTACTGCATCACTTCCGGTGGAAAAACGATATTATTATGACATTACCGCGGTTGAGGAGGGAGGGCGGTTGGGTGTGGTGGGAACAAAGGGGTTGGGACATGGGTTGAAGAAGCTCACGGGAGCGAGAAGCTCAAGAGCGTCGGGAAAAGGAGGAGTAGGTAAGGCTTTGGAGACGTTCCCCGGAGACGTGGGGTGGGATGGCGGTATAAAAATAGCACCCTCGCTCAAAAATGAATGGGCGCGTAGGTAATCCGGTATTTGAATAAATCCGCGCTATTCCACTGGAGGAGGGTACAAGGAATGTTTTTTTTTCCTTAAGAATTACGTGATTTATTCTCAATTTATTACGGAGAGCAGATCGATAAGAATTCGGAATTTTGCAGCGCATTGATCACGCATAATTCTGCACTCAATTTCAAAGTAATTGTGTTTAAAGTTGAGTGTATACATATGCCGAGAGTCAAATTGCTCGATTTTATTTAGTGGACTAAAGCCCTTTCAAGCTTATTTTATTTCAAACTATCTTGATGTTCATTGAAAGTAATCTACCATTATTTTGAACGCTTCCGCGGAAAGGTGTTGGAGAGTAAATCTAAACAAAAACGAACATTCTAATAATATCACGTTGGATCTGACCCAAAATAAGACGAAAAAAAGGGAGAATTGCGCTTCACCAAAAGTATTCAACTAGAACGTCGGCGGAAAAGTCAATAACACAACACCGAGATGGGATTTCAAAAAGAAATTAATTTAATGAAGTGAGAATTCGGACGGGCAGTAACGAATAAGATTCACTACATTTCGCTTAAACTACCAATCGTCTTCTTCAAGTTTCTATCTTTCTCTATTTTCTTCATCCACTTTTTCTTTCATCTTCGGATTTTTCAAAGCAAATTCCTTCCTTTCCCATTATATGTAAAGCTCGGTCGTTTGTGCGGATACATGGGATCAGATTAACTCTCAGAATTCATGCTAAGGAGGAGAGGATAATTCTTTCAGTTTTTCTTTCTCAATCTCCTAGTATTATGGCATTATTTCACCTAACCTTCAGTCACTACCCTTATTATTACTATTAGTTTATCAGGAATGTTTATATAACTATATCTCAATTGGATACCGCAGTGCATATATGTGTGTTTCTCATTATCCGCATTATCTATTATCAGAATTACAGGTATATTACACATTTATAGTTGCTAACAATTTAGAAAAACTTTCATATTGCATGATTGTGGTGGAATGACACACTGCGAACCATCCTAGTGGTGGCTCGCAGGGTACAACGTATATGTAAAGATTATATTCTTTCTAATAGCGGGTGGTCCACCAAATCTCCCACCTTACTTAATTATCCCATCCCTACTCACACTGCTTCCCACAACCAATCTTTTGATGACTGCTTCTCTGTTTCGGTGATTGAAACCCTTCCCTAATCTGCAAGTGACATAGGGGTGAGAACCCGCGAGATGGCGCATATCTGGGTGCTCCAGTCATTTAAACCCCCCGGACTGAACCAAACTCATTGAATGCATCCAATAGCTTCCTAAATTTCCCCTCCCCCTCTAGTCAGATTCTTATTGATCTCTTACCTCTCCTGTATATAAAAACACAGTATTCAACGGGAAGGTCGGTTTGGTAGGTGATGGTAGAGTTCACCCAGTACTAAGCCCGACGGCGTGTGAAATTTACACATCAGGGTAGGAGGGCGGGTTCCTTTTCCTGTGCCGGTTATGTGTGTGTGTGTGTGTATAATGTAAATGGAATTAACACTAGTAGACACAAACACTAACACAGAAACAGAAACACATAAAAGAGGGACTCATTGGTTCTCAAATTTTCTGTGGCACCACCACCTTTCTCAAGATGAGGTAGGAACAGAGATGAGGCCAAGGAGGGCCCGAAAGCACTGGATGGAAGGAGAAGGGGAGAAAGGTATGCGAGGGGAGGGGTTTGGAGGAGTAGCGTAAGGCGCGGGATTTTTAAAAAAGGTGGGGATGATATGGAAGGTTTTGGGGGCGGAGGGGGATGAAATTATGTGTATAAAGGGGGCAATTAGTGTCTAATATTAATACCTGGGCGATTCCAGGAATCTAGGAGCCTGATGAAAGCTTTCTCTAGTGTTTTGAGTTTCAGTGGAGGGTCTGAGGGTGGGAGGGATGCTAAGATGGATACTTAATAGCATTGGTCAAAGGGAGTGTTGTGTTCGGAGGCGTGTTTTGGGATTGGGAGCATACCAATCAGGGAGGAATTGTTACATGATGCTAGATAATTATTGATTCTAATATTAAGGGGTGTGGTATACTGTCCAATATAAAAGGCAGGGCAAAGTTGGCACTTGAGAAGGTACACAAAATTGCTGGAGATACATGAGGAGTAGGAATTGGTGGGAGAGAGTTAAAGAGCAGGAGGGAGAGGAATGGGACTTTGGTTTGGAAAATAGGATATGTTTAGCATAAAGGTTTACTGCAGGGCCTGGGAGTGATTTTGGTACGGGGTGAGGACTTAAGAAGTGGATTGGTAGATTTTAGAATATATATATATATATATATATATATATATATATATATATATATATATATATGTTTATTTAATAGTTGGGTCCATCCAAAAACCTACCTTAACCGGTAGATTACCTAATATATATATATATATATATATATATATATATATATATATATATATATATATATATATATATCGATGATGCGGAAGTACTCACGAGAGCAATATAACTTTTGGACGGCACAATAGAACACAGAATAAAACATATATATATATATATATAATAGAGGGAGGAATGTTAGGCAAACGAGGAAAGGGCAGGAACAGGATAAGGATGTTGGACGGGATGAAGGGAGGAAAGAAGTACACAGAGATGAGCAGGGACCTGATGTAGATTAGGTTGCTGGATTGGGTTTTGTTTGGAGTTACAAAAAATATTTATTTGATAGTTGTGTCCATCCAAAAACCTACCTTAACCGGTAGGTTACCTAATAATAATAATATATGTATATATATATATATCATATATAAATAAAATCCTTCAAATGGACGTGCATTAAGTATCTCAACTTTCTCATTTGAGCTTCGATAGAAATCCACTTCGTATTTTAAATTTCAATGGGATTCTAAATGAACGCCCAAGTTAAAAACAGAATCTCTTATTTTCATAAATAATTGGTAATGCAATAGCCACTCTCATTTGCACGAAGGATCTTCAATGAGATAGGTTTCTAGTTTGAAATAAAATAGCCAAGTCCTCAATACCAAATGTTCCAGCGACCTTAATCCTTATCTACTTTGACAAAAAGCAGGTCAGAAGCCCCGGAGAATCAGACTCATAGTCCCCGGCAAAGGTGAAAGGTCTTACCAGGCTGTGAGTCCATTCAATGAGTAGGACTTCCTACGTTAATACCATTCATGATAAGCTGGCCAACATTCAGCAGCCTACAGAGCAGGTGGAATAAGTATTTCCAGGAGAGAAATGGTAAACATCTTTACTATTAACTTTTCCTATGAAAAGATAATTTTCGAGTTACAATTGAAAAATTTGTTGGTAAAACATTAATTGCTTCCTTACATTGAACTGTTTTGTCGAATTGGAAGGCGGATAATGTAAAAATAAGCATATACTTTCATATAATTATCGAGTCAAACGTTAAATAAATAAAATAACATCGTCATTTGCAGGTTGCGGGTTGTTTACTGTTTGCTTAAGATAAGTGTGGGAGGTAATAACTTCACACGGAGGCGAGGCATGTGCAAATAACAACACGAAATGGTGGAAAGAATTCAAAGGAAAGAATAGGAGAGTGAAAGGGGATGGAATTCAATTTCCTCCACTACACTCGCCTGCACGCGAACTTGCTCACTATATCTGCCAATGCTGTGCCTCTAAGAAATATCCTCCCCTCTATGGTTCACGCTTTGAACTTGGACTCGTCCGAAACAACAATCATTCATCGCGCATGACGTCAGTTGCGCACGCACCTCTCGTAAACTTCACCACCCCATTCCAACCTGAAATCATTTCGCCGCTTTCGCGTTGCGTCCGTGGGCCATGTTAACGCGTCTGATCTGCAGTCAGCCCACTGCAACAAATACCCTCCGAAATCACGAGACTGCCGAGAAAATGTATCGGCTGAAGCATAATTTTCGCACCAAGTTTCCTGAGAGTCCTGACTGAGCAGAAGTAGATTTCCAAATAGGCAAATCTGTATGGAAATTTGAACCATTCATAAATGACGTCAGAGACATAGTGCAGTTCGTGTAATCGATCTATTTCGCTCAAGGAGGGAAGGATATGTGGAGCCCTTTGCATTATGCAGATGCCCAACGGAATGAAAACCTACAATTAAGTAGTTAATGAAATTTTTATCAGAGTTAAAAGCTAAAATAATTTAATTGATGCATTCCATTACTAAATAACAACTGCAATAGGTCATACGTTTTAAGGAAATATAAGATGGTTCCTTACATCTACATACGAGCTTATAAATACTAATCCTATTGATGCATACATTTATTTATTTATAATTATTTTGGGCAAATAATACATTTTTCTAATCCTCAATGCTTCCATATCCCTATCATGCCCTGGAATCCCCTTATATTTATAAGCGACATTTAATTAACGATTTAAAATATTTCATTGTACCTGGCAGAGTGGGCAGTGCCTTAGACACTAATGTAAAATTATCCAGAATTTGTACGTGAACTCTTTCCTTCCTGTATTTACATCTAATGTAATATACTAGTAACCACTTATCGGATTCAAGACGTATACATATGCAATGACGATTTTTTTAAATCACTATTTGACGTGTAGTAGCAGCTGTTATTACCCCAATTGTAGTTAATACCTCTATCTTTGCTATACCTAATCTCGCTGTTGCTATCAATAATTCAGTAAAGAACGTATTCACTGAATTACGAACCTCTTTCGACTCTGCCAGTAAAGGGGATCAGAAACTGAAAAATGTTCCTTGTAGGAATGATAAAGTTCATTAAGTTTTATAGTTATCGAGTAAGTTTTTACAAAGCTGCTCTTTTGTTCTACATTACGTCATCTGAACCGCATACCGCAAGCAACTTCTGGTGTGTGTACGAAGATGTGGTTGAACACGGGTCTGGAGAATATTTCACTATCACTTCTTTCTGTTTTTTTCCGCAGTCACCAATCATCTGAGGAATAATACCGCAACATGTTCCCAAGAACATCCGTCTCAGATATTACAGAATCCAACTGCTACATGGTTCGTGAATAATGTGAAAAATGAACTTTCAAGTGTTTTGGGGTCTTTATGATTCGTTACATCCCAATAATTCACGGTATTATTTACGAAAAAGAAACAATTTTTGGACTCATTTCTACTGCGTCGTCCATATCATGAGTTCACAAAAAGAACAAAACGTGTCCCATTAAGGTCCCCTGAGGAACTCTGGTACTTTAACTGGCCAGTAATTTGGACTCAACATGTTTGTTGCCAACTTTCAATTGCGGATAATATGCAATTCGTGGTAGGAAGATCGTTAAATTTTAATTAATTGCAATTTTGAGGGAACGGTCACTGAAACAGGACAAAACGGAAAAGGGTCAGGGAAGAGGCAACGTATTTCGATAGCCAACATACCTTTTTTGAGAAAAACTCATTGAGAGAATAAAGGGAGAATCTTAGCTTTTGGTATAATGGTGACCAATTCCCCCAGTTATATGACGCATTTGTGCTTTCCAAAGCTACTCAACAAATGAGTCGCCCAACAGTATTAATCTAGCCAACGGCCACGAGAATTGACTACCCCAGCAATGGCGGGTGCTCAAGGAAACCCCTTGACGGTCAGAGCATTAACTTAGATTAACGTCGTTCGGAAATTCGTTTACGGCTTCCCTGAAATCTCCCGCACTCTATCGCTTCCATAAAGCAGCAAATTAAGTCAGGTGTGCGTGTGTATGTTATATATATATATATATATATATATATATATATATATATATATATATATATATATAACACACAAACACTAAGATAATAAATATTACACACACAGAAACATAAAAGAAGGACACTTACAGTAGATATTTACGTTTCAACGGCACGGCCGTCGTCACCAGAATCTGATAACGACGGCCGTGCCGTCGAAACGTAAATATCTACTGTAAGTGTCCTTCTTTTATGTTTCTGTGTGTGTAATATTTATTATCTTAGTGTTTTGTGTTTGTGCGTCGCCGGAGAGCGTCATTTTCAAGATTATACATACATACATATATACATATATATATATATATATATATATATATATATATATATATATATACACACACACCCTCAACAAATACCTCCACAATCTACACCATGCACTCCACAAACGCGGTTACCCAGAAACGCTCCTACAGGATAAAATCTACCGCTCCACCCGACCACACACACCACAGAATGACAACCCCACATCTGACGCTGGACTCAACCTTTGCACAACCTATTTCCCCGGATCCCACAGACTGAAAACCATTCTCAAAGAACTTTATCCTATATTACATGACAATGACGCGACCACATCCTTACTGCCCCAATGCCCCTCTGTCGCTTACAGACGACCAGCCAATCTCAGAAACCTTCTGAGATCCACCAACCCTTTGACACCCCGCACTGACAAATTTCCACATATTTCCCCTACCTGCAATCGCCCCCGATGTAAAACATGTCTCCTAATCAGATCTACTCCCCTCTCCCCACATACCCTCATCGTCCCTTCACCCCGTTCCCACGCTAATTGCCTCTCAAAAAAAAATATTATCTATCTTTTGTCGTGCAAACAATGCACCTCATTCTACATAGGCGAATGCATTACCCCCTTATCCATCCGAATGAACAATCACCGCTACTCATGTAATTCTGCTTCACTCTCTTCTCTTCCTATCCCTTTACACGCAAGTTCACACAACCTATCATTTGACGAATGCTTTTCCCTAACAGTTCTAGAATCCCTACCCGATTCAGCCACCAACATAGAGGTGAGAACTCGCGAATCCGCATACATCCTATATTTCCGATCCTTTAAAATTCCCACCCTTAACCGCCATCCGCCATCTTTAATTTCTTTCCCAACAGTGCCTAAACCTTCCGCCCCCCCTCCCCTCCCCAGGCACTCTTCCCTCAAAACCTCTCAGTCTCACCTGAAGAAGGCCTCGGAGTAGGCCGAAAGCTTAAATCATCTACAGTGTGAGTGTCCTTTTACGTGTTATCTGTTTTATTCTGTGTTCTATTGTGCCGTCCAACATTTATATATATATATATATATATATATATATATATATATATAATTCACTAAATAGTCATAGCAAACACAGAAACTAAAACATATTAAAGAGGGACTCACTAGTTCTCGAATTTTCGGTGGTGCAACCACCTTTCTCAAGAGGAATTAGGAACAGAACTGAATATATATATATATATATATATATATATATATATATATATATAGATATATATTTTATATACACACACACACACATGGACTGGAAACAACTTGAGGCTAAATTGAATAATTAGAAATGTAGCAAAAGGTAAGATACCACAAATAATACCAAGAGGCCAGAACATACGACAAATTAATAAGTACTTAAAACAGAGAATGGGCTATTTTCCTTCCTCCTTTTTTTCTTTTCATCTCCCAACCCCCACTCTTTCAACGACACAATCAAATCCTTCCCCCACTCTCCTCTCCAACCCCTCTTCTGCATGCCTCTCCGCCGTCTCAGTCTTACACTTTCACTTAAGGTGGTTGACCAACAGAAAATTAGAAATCAAATATTACGTGAATTTCCATTTTTTTGTGCGCACTGGTTTTGATACAATAGCGTCAAGTATGCAATTATTACGAGGTCGTCGTATGATAGGCAATCTACCAGTTAAGGTTAGTTTTGGATGAACCAAATAAATATCTTGCCTCTCCCAACAAAACATAACCCAACATCCCATTCTACAGCAAAAATCTCCTTCATCTTCGTATACTTCCTTCCTAACGTCATTCCGTCCAACATCCCTATCTTTTTCCTACCCGTTCCTTGTTTTCCCCACGTTCCTCTTTCTATCACAGTCTTCAGCATCCCATTGCCAATCAATATGCTTTGCATCAACTTTTTCCAGTCTCCTTGGAATTTATCACAGCAATATCCTACCCCAGTATACGTACCTCCTCATTTGTTTTCCTTTCTGTCCACTTCACCTTCTCCATCCTTCACCACATCAACATATTAAGAGCCAAAATCTACGCCGTTCATCCTGTTTAAGATTTTTACATATTTGAAACTCGGACACATCAAAAAATCAATAATGAAATTAAATCTCTTCATAATCTCTTCATACTGAAATAGAAAAATACATAACTTGACTTTTCCACAAAGAAAATTTTTATTTAAGACTTATGTTTCGTCATGGTACAACATCTTCAGGTTACGCCTGAAGATGTTATACCATAACGAAACCTAGGTCGTAAGTAAAAATTTTCTATGTGGAAAAATTTTGCATGTGAATGTGTTGTTTATTTTTCAATTCCAATAAGAAGGTTTTCCACCAAGTCACACCAGAAACTGTTTATTTAAATCTCTTCTCAAACGGCTATTTGTTTGTCTAAAATGAACTTATTCGGAGGACAATTCACATCATAATTCCTTTGTTCATTTTCGTATGCCATCGCCACTATTCTCAACAATTCCGTCACCTCAAACAACCTTAAAAAAAACTTTCCAATCCATATTTCAAAACAAAAAAGAACATCCCTAAACAAAAACCAGCAAACAATTAAAAGTTGTAACATCTTGACACATAATAAATTATTATAATATCGTGTAGTGATAACCGGATAAGTACCATTAGAAGGCTCTGTAGTAAAAAAAAACCAAAAGAATCGTAAGCTGACTTTTTGCTAAAAAAACAGACGATCTCTGGAATTGTTATCGGGAAATTTTGTAGAGGCTGCCTACCTATAGCACAACGCAAAATAGAGGAAAATATTTCTGTGATAATAGAAGATAAGTCTTTTATAAAATAGAAATTATGTATGCAAAGTTTTTAGTTGTTGGCCAGGTTGTACAAAATTGCTGCGAGAGAAGAGTTAATGTGAATGGTATGTTTGAAGAAACGGGTTGGGAGCACCTTAACTCACGAAGAGAGCAAGCAAGACTTAAGACTTGTAGCGAAGTACAAGGACACTGAAATTTGCTTGCGACACGGGGGTGAATTTTATGAAAAAAAAATATATTTGCAGATTCAACCATGGGGATAAAAAATAAAATAAGAGGGACACCGTCACAGACAGATTCAAGCACTCGTCTTCCGTCGAACGATACCTTATCATAAAAAAATTGAAGTCAAGTGCCCAAATACGTTGACTTAGACATCAACATTTAATAATTCACTCCATCATATCAACTGCTGCATGCTGTTTATAACCTTTTAAGAGTGTTTTCGAATATTAGCTAATGTATATTCAAATTCATGAGTTAAATAATAATTGTGTACAACCCGAACACCCTAGTCACACGTTCTTGCGGCGGCTTGCGGAATAGGTTGTATACTCTATGTAACGTTTTCAATCGGCAAGCTATATGGCAGTAATCGTCCACACGAATCGCCCCTGTGGCCTATGCTTAATGTTTAATAGGAATTGCAATGAATGTCACTCATTCTTTGTTGAACACATAGGAATGGGGTGTTTTCACTTCATTTTCTGAATGTCACGGTAATACAAATTTCATAGATTTTGACGAGTACCAGACGTTCAATGGTGGCATTGGAGAAAGACGAACGACCAAAAAACAACAATTTTCCACTATTTGCGCAATAAATATTTGAATTGTGTTTCAGACCATTCCACCACATCCATTTCCTTTCCAAGACTTGCAATGAACAATGATTAGGAACTCAAGATATTACGCACGTCAAAGTCTATATAATAGTTACCCTTCCACTGATGTGGCCTGTTTATCGGAGGGGATAAAGGGAGGGACTCTCCACAGCACCACTTGTGGGACATCATTTCCTTCCTTCCACATTGTTTTCTTTGACTTACAAGGCCCATTTCAAATAGACAGCATCATTATTTAGCTCAGTTTGGTTTGACTGCTGTATACTCCTACGAACCCTGAAAAATTGGACTACAAAGATGAAGGACTAAACTGAAAAAAGCACTAAAAAGAAGGACATGGAATGGGAAAACCTCGGGGCATAATAAATTCAATGCGAGCACGTTAGAGAGGAAAAAATAATGGTGAGCCTCCAGTTGTATGTATAGGAAAAAATGCTTATGCCAGGCAAAGAGGGATACTAAAAGGAAGATCCAACAGAGCATAACAGAATTCTCATTGGGTACAGGAAAACAAGATGGATGCAGTCAACCCACCGGCGGATTGAACGATAAATAATCATGTCGATTATTTGAAACGCGATCTTTAAATCGAAGAACCAGGAGAGGATAGGGAAGATGACATTTCTAATGTAATGTAAGGATTAAAAAGAGACGAAATATCCGTAGAGAAAATATATTATAGAGAATATTATAATTGCACAATATCTCCAATACGTAAACATTGTTCTAATTGGTTCAGTACCCATCAAGAGAAAGGGTAAAGATTGAGGTTCACTGTTCTTAAATAGTAATGCTGTCATTTAACCAGACACAAGTAACAAATGCATTTAGTGCACCCGTAATAGATTCTCCTCTTCTTGAAAATCTCTCTTTTGCTAACGCAATTCCTCTCGGCATTTCCCCATTTCTGTAACCGCTTCCCTTTGAAATACCGTCTAAGTACATGAACTGCTCCCCTTTCTCTATTTTATTGCATCAAAATTGAAATATTCGGTTTTCCGCTTCTCTAGAATCTCGTTAATTTTCTTTTCTACTGATTATTCCTCATCTCATAACTCTCGCAATATTCATGCAAAGCTCTCAATAAGAACCGCATTCCCTTGACCATCATCATTGCTTGATCATTTGTAAATCTTTACAGACTTACTCATCTTACCGCCAACTTTCATTCAAAATATGCTATATACGGAGAGAAAATAAAAAAAGGGTGCCTTATAATAAAATGTTGGGTTTAGGAAGGGAAGAGGTACGCGTGATGGTATTGCAGTAATGAGATCACTAATTGAGAGGAATATAGAATACAATCATGACGTTTTTGCCTGTTTTGTGGATTTCGAAAAAGCGTTTGATAGAGTGAATTGGGAAAAATTAATGCGTGTATTGCAGAAAATAGGAATGGATTGGAGGGACAGGAGACTGATCCGCAACCTGTACATGTCTCAGACTGCTCAGGTGCGAGTGGGGAACGGAGAGTCCGGATGGGCAGTGTTAGGAAGAGGTGTAAGGCAGGGTTGCCCATTGTCACCGGTGCTGTTCAACGTACTGTATATAGTATGTAGAGGAAATGATTAAAGAGGCATGGGAAGAACTGGAGGTAGGAATGAAAGTCGGAGGGGAATTGGTAAGATCGGTTAGGTTTGCTGATGACCAAGCATTAGTGGCTCAGTCGGCCAAGGGGTCGCAAGCATTGCTGAGTGAATTGGATGTTCAGTACGATAAATATGGGATGAGAATTAATATTAATAAAACAAACGTCATGCGATTTTCCAGAAAGAAAAAGGCTAAGCTAAATATTAAAATAGGCGGGGAAAAAATAGAGCAGGTAGAGCAGTTTACATATCTCGGAAGTGTTTTGGACCAATACGGTCAAAGTGGTAGGGACGTAAGGAGAAGAATTGCGCTAGGCAAGGAGGCTTTCTCAAGGAGGAGGGAGTTGATGACGGGGACGTTGAGTAGGGATGTTAAGACAAGACTCGTAAAAACTCTGATATGGAGCGTAGCTATGTACGGCGCGGAAACGTGGTCACTGAAGCAGGAGGATGGACGTAGATTGGAGGCTTTTGAAATGTGGGTGTGGAGAAGAATGGAGAAGGTGAAATGGACCGAAAGGAAAACAAATGAGGAAGTACTAGAAATGGTGGGGGAGGAGAGGGGTTTGTTGAGAGAAATCCTATGGAGGCAGGAAAAATGGATGAAAGGCGTATTGAGCGGTAGTGGAATGTTGAAAAGGGTAATAGAGGGGAGAATGTTGGGCAAGCGAGGTAAGGGTAGGAACAGGATAGGGATGTTGGACGGGATGAAGGGAGGAAAGAAGTACACCGAGATGAAGAGGGACCTGATATAGATTAGTTTGATAGGTGGGGAGTCACAAAATGTTTATTTGATAGTTGTGTCCATCCAAAAACCTACCTTAAACGGTAGATTACCTAATAATATAATAAAATGAACATGGAATTGATAAATCGAGCCAATGAAATTAACAACAGCAACCGATGATGGAGCCTAGCTCATAAAACTGTTCATATTTCGTGAACGTTCCCTTTCTTGGAGCATGATACTATCACATGCCCTCGCAAGGTGCCCAAGCCGACTTGAAAGATATGCTCACACAAACAGACTTGCAATCGATTCGTTTGATTTGGAACTTGGGTGGGATCCATCTTTCAAAGCTTCTATTTTGAAGATAACACCTCTTAAACTTCTTCATCTCCTCCTCCTCAAAAACGCAAAGCCAAAAGCATATTAGGAACGGAAAATCGTCAAGCAACTTGCGGAACCTTTTACACCGCAATCCCTTCGTTTCGTCATACGCCCACCAATTACCCCGAATCGCACGTTGGCTTCCCCTCCGGTAGGACACGCACAAGGGTCGACAACCATCATCGCCCCCGAGTGCACTCAACCATCACCCCGTATCTCCCTCCCTCAACCCTCTACCCCCCCCCCCCTCCCCGGTCCCTCCAACACTCCGGTACCAACCCCCAGACACCCTCCTTCCTTTTCGGACTGAAAGGATCCCGGGAGACAGCTCCCGCTTCCCAGAATCTGGACGCTTTATTTACGGTCAGGGAACGATGAGCGTTGACAAGAGATTGCGAACTCTTGCCATCGGATATCCTACTCCTCTAAAGGTTGAGCATCTCATGTGTCACTATCACCAAGGCTACTTAATACCATTCACAAGGCAGAGAGAGAGAGAGAGATCAGTGAAAGGACATAGATAGGGAGGAGAGGGAAAAGTAATAAAATCATAGGTAAATGTAATTCCCTGTGAGTGGACACGGAGTGAAGGGTATAGTAAGGAGAATGCAGAGGCACCGAAAATAAAAAATTCGATCAATCCTTAAACATTAAGAACACAAATAGGAAGTGCACTTATACGTAAATACGAGTTAAAAAGATGATTTGAATAGCTGCATATATTTTTGTCTCGTTGAACCGACTTAATAAAGTAGGTTTTTGGAATGGCTCCTTGACCATGAATCAATTTGTGCTACGCTTCACGTGAGTTTCCTTATGAATTTCCTTCCCCAATTCTTAACTGCAATTTCTCCACTGAGATTCGTATATAAATTCGTTACACTAAATACTCACTAATGCACCCGCTCACTACAAAAAAATCACGTCAAGTGGGTATGTGAAGTTTTAAGTGAAGCATTAAGGAAACCGGGGTTCTTCAAACGAGTGCTGGAAAAATATTCCAGTGAAAACAGTAAGGAGAGATTAATTCAGGTTTTTCTGGGTTGTTTCGGAGTAGCGTAAGGACTTCGTTATGGAGGAAATTAGGGAGTAGTGTTATTTCGCGTTAGGTTTTAGATCTCACCTTGTGTAAACCTTATAGTATTTGGGACCTTACGCAGAAGAGATTATTTAAGAAGTTAATCAGAATGGGAAGAGAAAAGCTGCCTCCGCTTTGTGAATAAACGTACTTAACAAAGATGTTATCAGAAACCTTGGTCTGGGAAACCCTGGATGCATGAGGATTAAATAGGCGACATATTCACACTTTAAAAAAGTACAAATAAATACTGTATTATTGCTCGTTTTTTTAGCGCCGGATTACACTTGCAGGTGACATTGTATTAAAAGGTTAAGGGATACTGACTACAGCACAGATCGCTGTTCGGAATCGTTTGTCTCTCCAACAATTCGTGACTAAACCATTAGGGATATTTAACTAAATGAAACATGAACTTTAATAATTTCAATTGTCATAGAAAAACAATTAATCTAATGGCTTGCGGCCAAACAGTCCAATTACACACGTCATTGTGGAGGCTCACGAGGCATTGTAGATTTACTTTATTCTGGAAGAGTACATGCCCAACTTAGAATTTTGAAAAGGCTTAATGCACCGGTTGTTTTTTTACCTATGGCAGGGATGTTGAACCTTTTGGCGACTGAGTGCCAACGTTCATGTGCGTAATTAGGGTATACTCTAGACTGGCGCGTCCCCCGTACCACCCTGCCAGCTCTGCGTGCCACTTTGAGCACGCGTGCTATAGGTTCGCCACCCCCAGCCTAAGGAATTATTTTTTTTTTAGGTAATCTACCGGTTAAGGTAGGTTTTTGGATGGACACAACTATCAAATAAACATTTGGTGACTCCCCACCTAGCAAACTAATCTATATCAGGTCCCTCTTCATCTCGGTGTACTTCTTTCCTCCCTTCATCCCGTCCAACATCCCTATCCTGTTCCTACCCTTACCTCGCTTGCCCAACATTCTCCCCTCTATTACCCTCTTCAACATTCCACTACCGCTCAATACGCCTTTCATCCATTTTTCCTGCCACCATACGATTTCTCTCAACAAACCCCTCTCCTCCCCCACCATTTCTAGTACTTCCTCATTTGTTTTCCTTTCGGTCCATTTCACCTTCTCCATTCTTCTCCACACCCACATTTCAAAAGCCTCCAATCTACGTCTATCCTCCTGCTTCAGCGACCACGTTTCCGCGCCGTACATAGCTACGCTCCATATCAGAGTTTTTACGAGTCTTGTCTTAACATCCCTACTCAACGTCCCCGTCATCAACTCCCTCCTCCTTGAGAAAGCCTCCTTGCCTAGCGCAATTCTTCTCCTTACGTCCCTACCACTTTGACCGTGTTGGTCCAAAACACTTCCGAGATAAGTAAACTGTTCTACCTGCTCTATTTTTTCCCCGCCTATTTTAATATTTAGCTTAGCCTTTTTCTTCCTGGAAAATCGCATAACCTTTGTTTTACTAATATTGATTCTCATCCCATATTTATCGCACTGAACCTCCAATTCACTCAACAATGCTTGCAACCCCTTGGCTGACTGAGCAACTAATACTTGGTCATCAGCAAACTTAACCGATTTTACGAATTCCCCTCCGACTTTCATTCCTACCTCCAGTTCTTCCCATGCCTCTTTAATCATTTCATCTACATATACGTTGAACAGTACCGGTGACAATGGGCAACCCTGCCTTACACCTCTTCCTAACACTGCCCATCCGGACTCTCCGTTCCCCACTCGCACCTGAGCAGTCTGAGACATGTACAGGTTGCGGATCAGTCTCCTGTCCCTCCAATCCATTCCTATTTTCTGCAATACACGCATTAATTTTTCCCAATTCACTCTATCAAACGCTTTTTCGAAATCTATGAAACAGGCAAAAACGTCCTGATTGTATTCTATATTCCTCTCGACTAGTGATCTCATTACTGCAATGGCATCACGAGTACCTCTTCCTTTCCTGAACCCAAACTGATCATCCCCTAAGTAATCATTTGCCTTACTCTCTATCCTTTTGTTGATGATCCTGAGAATAACTTTAGCTGCGTGGGATATCAAACTTATTGTTCTGTAATCCTCACATGACGAAGCCTTTGCCTTTTTTGCAATAGGAACTAACACCGATCTCACAAAATCTTCCGGCCAGATTCCTTCCTCATAGATACTACGAATCAGTCCATATATGGCCTTCTTCCCACCTTTCCCTGACCATTTCAGCATTTCTACAGGAATATTGTCCACCCCCACTGCCTTATTTGCTTTCATCTCCTTTAATGCCCTTTCTATTTCATCGTCGAGTATGCCTGGACCTAAGCTATCTTCTTCTACGTCATGTTCCTTTTCTATGTCTAACCTTGTCGGCCTAAGTTCTTTACCATACAGTGTTTCTATATATTCCTTCCATCTCTCTTGGATTTTTCCTGGTTCAACTATTATCTTACCCCATTTATCTTTAACTGTTAGCACAGATCCTGCCTTCTTACTTCCCGACAATAACTTAACCTTGCTGTATAGAGCACCAATTTCACCCTTCTTCTGTAAACTTTCCATATCCTCGCATTGCGTTTTCCACCATTCTTCTTTTGCTTTATTTGTGGCCCTTCTCAATTTATTGTTTAACTCTTTGTACTTCATCTTGAGTTAAACATCGATATATACCTAGACAAAATAAACCAGAAATCAGATATGTCATATTATGGGTGTATTCATGTTTGTCATTTGTGGCATATTACATGCTGTCCTTCAATCCCTGTTGCCCATGTTCTTCCGCCTTGCTTCTGAGTTGGCGCGAAGAGTGACTAGTGGAGCGATGGAAGCATAATTGATCCTCTATCTACGTAGTATAACGATTGCGTGAATGCAACGGGCCACAGAAGAACACCAAATTGAAGCACTGAGTTAAATTGAATGGCGGGGTGAGAGCAGGGGATGAAAATGGCGAAGGACAAAGGAATTCAGCAGAGCAGAAACGGAGCCCACTTCACCCCGGGCGCATCCCAACAATAAAAGCTCTTTGTTCCCGGAGTTGAGTATCTCGCGCTGAGGGCAGCTCTTCCCTACAGATAAGGCGGATACCGTTGCAGGAGTCAGTCGACTACTTCTGGCATTTTCACAAGTGTCCATTGATGGATAATAATGGCGAGGTGTGATATATATTTATAAGAATGGGTTGGATATCAAAACATAGTTCCTCTACACATTAGGTTTTGTAGTTGTAGAGTTTCGCAGACGCCATTCCATTGAGGGTGTTATTTTACATGTGATTTTTATATTAAGTCCAGTTAGTCATTACGTATTAATTGCCGTTAATTGTCATGGTCCTTGCTCTGATGGAGTTAGTTGGTAGAGGGAACTAAATCATCTAAATCTCGCCCATAATCCAATATATTAATTTATCTCTCTTTCCATCTACACCCTCAAATCGCTTCCTTTCTTGGAAGGAGCAATGGAAAGATATGAGCTTAAAATTTCAGGATACTAACGCATTTCCCTCGACTAATTTGTTTGCATACTGACCTGTACATACTACATACAGGTACACCAATCATGTTCTCACCCACAGTTTTAATATGAGACCTTCTGTTCCCGAGACTAATAATATTCTGTGTATTTAGAGTCTTTCTCTTTGAATATATTCACTCGTCTGTTAATTCGTTTCTCCAAGAGAAGAAAACAGTTTTCGTTGCTATTCATTTCTCACATTTTAGCTCCAATTTAAAAAAAACACATTTAATCACCCCGGCCCTTTGCAGTTAAGGTAAAATTTATACGTAATCCTACGGTTGAAAAGATCATGAAAATAATATAAAAGAGATCAAGTGTAAACCGACAAATTAAAGATACCATTTTTTTCGCGTGTTAAATAAGGGATCAGAATCTCAATGCAAATCTAAGAAGAAAAAATATCTTACCTTTTCCATTGTAAATAGCATGTAATGTTGCAATTAGTTATTATAGGTTATATTTTATTGTCATCCTTGTTATTAGCATCTCGTGTCTAATGCGTATGGAAGTATTTCAAGCTTTGATAACATAGTGTATGCAGCAGTATTAGTGAATGTTACTCCAATAACTTGAATATTTTTTTTTATTTTTAAGAACAAATAACATTTAAGCACAAATAAAGTTGGATGTTACATGTCTGGTGTGGAATCACCTGCTACCACACACCCTAGTGTTTGTTTGCAGGGTACCACGTACCTGAAGATTCTGTCATAAAGAGATATACTTCAAAAGAACGCAAGTTTGATCCTATTTTTTTCGAACATAAGAGTTTTTTTTCAACTTATTAGTATTGTTGAGGCCGTAAAACTCTGATACTATAAAATACAGGGTTCGTCCGGAAAATAAGGGTAATAAGCTCATTGTCTTTTTTGACAAAAGGGGAGTCGTCCACTATGAATTTGTACCTGAACGACAAACTGTAAATGCTGCATTTTACGTCCAAGTGCTCGACAGGCTTCGAAAACGAGTCGCCCGCGTCCGGCCAGCGATCAAAAACATCTGGCGGCTGCATCACGACAATGCGCCGTTTCACACCGCGCTCGTCGTGTCGGACTTCTTGGCCAAGCACGGCGTGGCAACGCTGCCGCACCCGGGAATGGGAACGCCGCTGGAACAAGTGTATCGACTCACAAGGGTCCTATTTTGAGGAATATTAGCTTAAGATATGTAAAAGTGTAATAATTCTTTTTTCCTGAGCTCAGTACACTTATTTTCCGGACGAACCCTGTATCCAGCAAAAATCAACGTTATGTACCACTTCCTCCATGAGAACATTTTCAAGGGAATTTAAACCTATGATATTAAACCAACTGACATCCTATTGAAAGTCGACATATGGTACGTTTAGTTACATGTACAGGTATTTCAAAATTAACAGGCTTTCCACCGACACAAGGCCTTGTAAGCTAACGAATTACTTAGCGAAACGGGAGATTATAGCGAGGAAGGCAATTATTCCGTCCATGTCATAAAGATACCAAAGACGCCTTAAGCTGAACTTTGAAACAGCTGTAGAGATAAAAGGGTGTGCGTGTAAAGTTCCTCTTAATTCTTTTGCAACCTTAGAAAGGAAATTCCGCGCCCTAACACCAACTCCTAAACTAGTAATTACGCCCGGGGAAAACTTTCGCAAGTTCTCAGAGAAGATTCCGTGAAATATGCATTTTTCTCCACGCGACCTCGTGAGACTTAATATTTAACTACATTTTCGATCTTCCGTTACGTCCGGGTCAGATGCCCTGTTCAAAACTCCATTACTGTGGCACTGTCTACACCGTACTTATTATTTAAAAACGTGGATGTTCGTATTGAGGTCAAAAAGTCAAAAAAGCACCGTAAAAATTAATTTGAGTCACTCAATTAAAAAAGAGAACGGTTTTATGTGCAAAAGTGCAAAGTCTAAATTGGGAAATTAAAATTATGAAAAAAATGGAAAAAATGCATTCATTTTTTATATAGATTACCCTCCTCACTCATCCACGGATACTGGTAAGTATCCCAATTGCCAAGTTGCATGAGGTACCACGCGATATGCCAGATTTTAAATCCGATTTTTTTCAGACTCAACCCTGCTCAAGGTATCAGATTTCTTAAATATTAGAATTTTAGCTAAGGTGAAGGAGACAGGGGTGCCCATTATCCCCAGTGCTCTTCTCAACCTGCACGTGAGGGAAGTGGTAAAAGAAAAAAGGGAATATTTGGAGATAGCAATGCATTCTTGTGGAGAACTCAAAAAATGAAATTTGCGTATGACCAAGCTTCAGTCAGACAAGGAATTCTCATTTCAAAAAAGTCATTATTTATTAGTGCAATCAATGGGATGAGTATGGAATGAGAATAAATGTAACAAAACAAAGGTTATGAGATTTTCGAAATAGAGAAAAGCTAAATCATATGTTAAAATAGAAGGGAAAAAACGAGAGCAGGTAGAAAAATTCACCTTTAATGGAGGTGTTTTGGACCAAAATGGTCAAAGGAGTCGGGGTGTGAGAAAGAGAATTGCGTTAGGTGAAATTATTTCACAAGGTAAACGGAATTGATGAAAGAACATCAGGTAAGGAGTTAAGAAAACATTAGTGAAAACTTGATATTGAGCGTGGTTGTGTGCGGTTCGGAATCTTAGTCGCCTATAGAAGATAATAGGCAGAGATGGGAGGCTTTTGAGATATGGGTGTGGAGAAGGACGGAAAATATGAATTCGACATAAGGGTAAACATTCGAGGAAGCGCTAGGCATGGTGAAAGGGGAGATATGGTGATAATTGGAAGAAATTCAAAGGACGCAGGAAAGATAGATTCAAAGCATTTTGATTGGCAATTGTGTGTTGAAGACTGTAATAGAGGGGAGCCTTTATTTATAGTTGATCGAGAGAAGTATTTATTGTTGATGGGGGGGGTGGCATATTGTGTTTTGTCAGCAGAGGAAAAGAAATGTATCGTTTTCAGTCTTTTTCCATCCAAACTACTTTAAATGGCTGACTACTTGATAATAGCATGAGGCTTTTATAAACACTGAAGGTGGCGTATACTCATGACAAAAAAAGGTTTGGTTACGCTACATTAGTATTGGAGCACAGAGACCTGAGATAAGAGGGCAGGAAAGTTTCCAGTGTGAGTCCACAAATCATAAATTGGGTCTTGAGAATGGAAAAATAAATAATCAATCATTGATACAATCGAAATGAATGACTTTTTCTCTCCATTCTTCCATCATTGAAACAATGCATATACGGTTATTAAAAAATCCCAGTTTTGCCATTAAAACACAATTTCCAGTTCACCGAAGCGATAAAAAAGTTTTATCGGTACTCTTAATTAAAAACTTCTTCCTATGTGCCGCAAAAAATCAAAATTACTCTTGTAAGAATAAATAAAAATTCTTGAAAATGATAAGACTCTGTACTGACATGAATTTTAAGTACGAATGAATGAGCTTTAGATACTCCGCTTTTAACATTACGGCGAATTGGGTCGGCTTCCATTTTCAAATATGTACATGCTAAGTGACAGGAGAATGATTTCCTTTGGGAAATTTGTAAAAAAAAAACCGTTCATTGTATGTTTTAGTAATATTATGCCATGATGATGTGATTTTTAATTTTTGGAAAAATATAAAAATCATTTTTCTACGCGAAGTTTTATTCTTTACCGCTTCTGAGATAATATTTGTAAAATTTTTGTTTCGTGAATTTAGCGAACCCTAAAGGAAAACCACATTTACCAAAGAGAAACGCGATGGCCGAGTGATACCCTGAATTTACCACGTGCCGCTAGGCTTCGAAGAAGAGAATATCTCTGTCTTCACCTATGAAAAACGCAAATTTCAGGGATGATTATTATGATTTTGTTACAAAAAGAGAAATGCAAACGCGCTATCATTTCCAAAAGTCTGCAGCCAATCTGAAAGGTTACCAGAATTGGGGAAAAGTGAATGCATTTGTTAAGTTGGCCTTACGAAGCTGGCAAAAAATTTCAGCTGCGTTATTTTTACGTATCCCTTCTTTTACTTAATCATCCGACCACTGATAGCCAACGCAACGACATTTTTCACGTTTCCCCACCTTTTGACGAGCAGGTTACTGCCTAAGTACTTACTTGAATATCATTGTGGCGTATAGTAAGGTCACTTGGTTCTGCAAGTCCTAATAAACCGAGATTGCGGATTATTCTGGTACAAATTTACCCATTTATGCATCAACTCACATAGTATAAAAATTACGCGGACTTTTGTTGTGTCCGAACCAAGTTCATTTCAAATTAACATGATCCAAACGTGGGAAATCGAAGGTGAAAAGTGAGAATACATACACACAAGGTACATGCTACCATGAAATCCACCGCTAGGGTGTGTGGCGGGGGGTGATTACACACCAGACTACTTTTGGCAGAAAATACGTACAATCGTAGTCACCGTAATCCCCCCTAGTGCGGTCGGACAGCGTAAATTTGATCCCTTCTAGCCCGTGGTAAATATGATATCATAACTCTATTCTTTCTGCCAGTAATCTCTCTCATTTTACGGACGATATCTTCTACCGTAATACGACGGGGCTAACAATACGTTTTCAACATCACTGCTAAAGAGACGTCGTTCCAATTTATGCATAAGAAATTTAATATACGATTTAACCTTCATCCGTGAGTGATTTACAACCTAGTTCCTTTAATAAAAATTGATACGTTACACAGTTTGTCATAACAACGTTTTAAACATCTAGCTTCTCTAAGCTGCACGCGAATTAATTTGGCAATCAATCAAACTTCATGAGGATCCCATACACTGACATCATCTTCTAGATGAAGTTTAACTAGCGAAAGGCAAATAATACTCTTTAACTTTGTCGTCACATTTTCCCAATACTCTTCCAATAAATCTTAATTTTATTGTTGGCTTTTGTACAAATTCCCCGTAGTGTTTCTCCCAGGAGAGGTCGTGAGTGGGTCGAATTTTCAAAATGTTCACATAAAACCATGTGATTAACATGGCGGAATCATAGGGCTATTACGCATCGTTCATTTATAACATGGGTCTCAAAACTTAGGAAAAATCTGCATTCGAACTAAAGTAGCTCCATAGCACATTAACCTCTCATCACATTGTCATCCACGGTAAAATTCAAAACAGTCCTTAGACTAGGCTATAAGAATTTTGTCATATCCAGTCGTTCTTAAATGGAAGTTGCTTTGGCAAATCAAAAAATTGAACTGTCACGCAGAGATTCGCTGAGATAGTACGTCGAGTCCCCACAGATAGGCACGAAATCCATGACGAAAAACGTTCGGAAACGCTCCATCTTCGTCAAACTCAGATATTCAAGTATTAGCGTGCGTGACAAGAGCGTTCCAAAAATTGACGGCGAGCTTAAAAATAACGAAGACCTGAAAAATTGCATACACATCCCATTCGTAAGGTGGGGGGGGGGGGAGGACCCGCGCCATTAAATGGCCAGCCGGTTCAGAACGAAAAAAACTCCTGAAAGTAAAAACCATGGATGAAAAATACTTTCCGCGTATCATAAATGAGTCGTAACTGAAGTATCGCCTCTATATTACTTTTTCATTTATGTTCCTGCGAGCCATCCGCTGAAAACGTATCGTCTTTAAGGCTCACCCGCATATTCTTCTGGTTTGTGTACCTCAGGTTTGATATCAGTGTAACACCCAAGTATTTGGCCTGGTCTGTGATGCTTAATTCGAGCCCATCTATTGAATAATATACGAGTAGGATAGCTTTTCTTCAATTTCCAAACTCACTGCTGTACATTTTCCCATATTTAGTTCTTACCTCGATATCTTACATTACCCCGATATCTATGGTCTATAATCGTTAGACGGTAGCACGCAATTTGCCGATGTCCTTATCTCTCTGCGGATCGCTGTGCCTCATGCAAATAATCTAACATTGCTGCTAACGTGTTGACTTTGATCGATAACATAAAAAGAAGAGCAGGAGCCCCGCAACACTTCTATGCGGTACTCCTGTGGTTAGTTCTGCGTCCAATGAACTCAGCCTGTTGACGACTACTTTTCATTCGACGCACCTTAAATTGTTCTGAATCTTGTCCCTGAACCAATTTATTATCTCACGCTTAGTATTAATTAGCGTTAGTTTTCCAGGCCGTTTCCTGTCGGCCTGCCATATACCTTGTTACCTTTAGGTGTGCCTGTATCTCTCACACGTTAGTTGTTAAGTTTCTCTTTCTCACAAACAACACGCACACATCCGCCTCGTTACTTCATATCGCAATGGTTTTTGACTTTGTAAATCGACCGGTTAAGGTGGGTTGTCACTCACCGGGACCGTATTTGAGTGCCCGTAAAGGGCCGCCATTTACCTCGTTGCATCAATTTTTGCTTAACGCCATAATAACATAGTTAGTGTATCAATCTCTCGTCTGGGACCTCGTCGAAAGCATTATTGAATTTTTTTTAAAAAATCAGCATACAGTCGTGCATCCTCTTACCTTAGATTTCAGGATATGATAAATAGAAAAATCCAGCTGTGTTTCCTATGAGTTGCTTTTCTTAGACCTGTGCGGGATTATAGGGATTACCTGGATGTGAGTAGCCCTGCATGCGTTTTATTATGGGAAGAATCAACCCCAGCCGTACTCTAGGTAAGAATATTTACCGTTCATACTTTGCGTTTTATTGTTTAAACGTCATATACTCCTGTCTTCGTGGATCGACTGCACTCAGAGACGTTAAACCTTGTGATTACTCGTCCACCTAGTTTTTGTCCGCTCAGAACAACTGATTACGGTTTATCGTCGATGACGGACGACCACTTTGCTTCTCTGATAAGAAACGCTGTAAATTTTGAATTCCCATGGCTGGTAATTTAATCCGATAACTCAGTTTTGCGATGGTAATTTATCAACCTTGAGCCCCAACCATATTCATACAGGACCCATAACCTATTTTCGCAAACAAATGTATTCATTTATTCTTCTATGCTTGTTTGATTGCATTCGATATCGACTAGACAGACATTTGTCATTCACGTCTGCTATATTGTATCAACAAACAAAGTCGTTTCTAACAGAAACAAGATGTCGCTAAATGAAGTATAATGGAAACAGAAGAAAACTTACTTGCCATACTACTCAATAAACGTGAAATGCCACAAAGAGGTGATATCGCTCCACATTTCACGTGAATTTCCGCCAAGGAAAGCGCTTCCATGGTCAACCTTATTATTCTTTTAAGTGTAAAGTTAAAAAGAATGCCGACTGATTAATCTCCATGAGACCAACCTTAAAGAATCTCAGATAGCGCGTATCTTCCGGAGTAAAATGCGAGTATTTCAGCATTGCTAGGGGGAATACGAGGACATATCTTATCTACACACAGGTTTGATTGGTACTAATGCGATTATTGCAGATTTCCGGGTCAATAAAATCGAGAAATGGGAGCAACATGAGACATCCATGCGTGCATTCGATCATTTTCCTTTATTCGACTCTTTGAGAAGAAATGGGAAGAAGCCAGTGGCATGTTAAAGCCAAATTCACCAGCAGAGGAGGCAAATAAATGAGAAAATGGATCACCGTCATCATATATTAAAGAGGAACTGCATCGATTGAGCTGAGTTTCGGGCTTAATGGATTATTTTATAAATATAATAGAAGGAAAGACATAAAAGTATTACTCCACCGCTACGGCCAAGGGACAAATACCTACAAACGAAAAGGGATCGGACGAATGCCAAGGTTTTATAATGTCTCGTTAAACTGAAGGTTAGTTAACTTTAACCTTAGGTTAAGGCCAAAACTCAGGAATATGATCACTGGATCAAATATAACTTTTAAACAGATCAATAACCGACAGACTATTTTGTTACATTAATTAAAATTGGCGATTTTCCACAAAACCAGAAGGTGATGTAGTTACATTGAAACCGGTCGTATTAATAAAAATTTTATTTTGTGGAAAATTGCAAATTTTAATTAATCATGATATTCCACCACATCACGCCTGAAACGTCTCTTTTTATGATTTCGCTACAGTTTGAATGTTCACATTCACTAATTAGTGATCATTTGTTTATAAAATCGGATTTATCACTAACATCCATGTTTAGTTAACTTTTGCATCAAGTACAAATTAAACTTAATGAGGGCGCGTGGAAGAGGGTGTTAACTCTCCAGATCATTTATGCGCAAATATAAATTCATAAATACAAATGAATATACCCTAGTTCGCATACCCAAATACACAAACATGCACGTACACATCATGCAATGATTGTTGTGCTAGACTGAAGCATTAAATTTTTATCTTAAATTTGTTTGTTCACGGAGACTCTTTAGTTCTAATTTTGCTATGGTTGTGTATCGTTCGAGGGAAGAATGAACAATTGAATCCGTCTAGGACGGTGTCTATCTATCACTTATTTCATCTCAGGGGTAAAATACACCAATATAATTGGGTGTAAATATTTATTTTTATGTATTTTTTATTTTTGTACCCTACAAGCCACCGCTAGGGTGTGTGGCAGGGGTTGAATACACACCGGACCAATTTTGACCCGAATATTTTTACTCCTATACATTTTCAACATCACTGCTAAACAGACCTCCTTACACTTTATGCAAGAGAAGAGAACAATATAATTCCCTCTCAGTTGAACGTATATTCTGAGGTATACTGTGCCTATATACAAGCCTTAAGTCTCTCCTGATGTCGTTGTAAACCAATGGACTCCCAATCTAATTCCTCCAGCATTGCCGGTAGGCATTATGCCTATTCATAGCAATTTTTAGATATCTAACGGTTTTTAGCTGTACCTTCTCCGTTCTCTTAATTAGCGTCATCTCTAATGGGTCACAGAT
Organism: Hetaerina titia; assembly: GCA_037158775.1. Classification (NCBI taxonomy): domain Eukaryota; kingdom Metazoa; phylum Arthropoda; class Insecta; order Odonata; family Calopterygidae; genus Hetaerina; species Hetaerina titia. The sequence continues at coordinate 35,318,475 of CM073768.1, read as the reverse complement.
AATTACATTGTATTCAAATATGATCTAAGTAAAGCGAAATAAAACCTCCCTCTTGCTCTTTCATTACATTTTCCTACTACAAGTCAATTATAACCTGGTTTCTTTAAGGAATAACAGTATATTTTTATTGATGTGTCCACATTCTTTCATAACACATTAATCACGAGGATGAGTAGAGATTGGGGGGCTTTTGAGGATCGGGAGTGGAGCAGGATGACGGACGGACAAAAAAAATAACCATCGAAATGGTGGAAGGAGAGAAATAATTTTGGAAGAATTTCAATGAAGATGGGAACAATTGATGTAGACGATCACAATGAAGACGATGGTAATTTGCTTAAGTTAAAGCGTGGAGAAGGTTAGGCAATTGAGGCAGATGGAGGAAAAGTAAAAGGCATGTAAGATAGAACGAAGGACGAGTAGCATTTATCTGGCGATGAAAAATTATTCATGGTAATTTACGGTGTTGTACGACAAATGAACTTCGATTAAGAAGGGGCTCGAAAGTGTAGTAGCAGTGCTTAGTCACCGAATTGAACAAAAACCTGTTCTGACTGGTCCACTACTTTTAAAAGTAAGCCCTTCATCTCATCTTAACCGTAAGTACAACAAGTACGTACCACGTGACTTTAAACCAATTTTCAAGCCGAATGTTGGTTTGACGGAGGAGGGTAGAGCTCACCTGTATACTTCACTCCTCAGGCTAACAAAAGGGTCCAGTTGCTTTCCCTGAGCTCGTTTCCCGGGAATATCCGGTAACCGAAAAATCACACAGTTTGCGTGAAGATAAGGGTGCCCAGAGAGGTAACCCGGAATAAAACCCGGTTCCACCGGTCAACAACTCAGCGTTAAATCCATTGAACTACGTGAACGTCTCCCTTATACCTTTACCTCAATATAATTCAGGAATGGGGTAACAAATTACATCCCATAGTGTGTGTAGTAACGAAATTCTTGGAAAATTAAATCTTTACTCTAGTACAGCTACATATTAGGAGGAGTATAAATAAAATTGAGGGAACAAGTAAAATGCCTAGGAATCACTATGTAATTAGATTTTAATACGGGGAAAACATTTCATAATGTTGCGGAGTCACGCTATGGAGACAAGGGATAATTAAACCAAGTAGCAGTAGTTATTACGGAGGCCGACCTACACCTGAGGTAATTTGCTCCATTAGGGATAGGTCGGTGATTTAGAAGGAGCAGGATGTTCATTGAATGGGGGGAAGAATGTGTGGAGAGATAACCGGAGGCAGCTTCCTAGCGCAATGATGTTAGGGAGCCAAGGGGTCAGATAATGCTGTCTATGTCTTGAATAACCGTCGTGAAATAACATATTACGTCATATAAAGCTAAATATCGAAGCGATATCACGCAAGCCGACCGTAGGGTGTACTGCGGTGGGTGTTAAGGCACCAGTCACTCCAGCAGGAATGTTAGTTTATACAATCACTTTAGTGTGCGCACATTAGGTAATATACGAAAACACACGCGCACATACATTCCTATACACGAAATAATAAAATTTAATCCACATAAACTTTGTAAAAATTACAATTATTCGAGTCATCCGCTGGTACTTGAGGAATAAATTTTAGCACAATACATTACACTGTAGGTGGCCACTGCGAGAATTTGGAGGTGGAAATTTACTGCAAAATCGTTCAATATAAGGAATCATTATTTGCCTTTCACAACTCGAATTCGCAACCGATGAAAACGTTAGTCACGACAAAACATTTAATTGTCGCTTTAATGGCAGGTGAACTGGCACCCCCTACCATACACCCTCGCGGCGGCTTGAAGAAGAGGATGTGAATGCATATCCATCAAATGTGCTTAGTTGACGCTCACGCTTATCCTTGCATACTAAATATTTGTTCTCGTGCGATAACGGAGGGGTGAGTAGATACGTGCATTTATGTACATGCACTAGCACTTTTTCTGCCCTAGGCAAACATTCTCTTCTTGACATACTCCACTTTCTTCCAAAAAACTTTTCGCCAGTCACTGGCACACCTCTTAATCTCGAACGTTATTTCAAGATAAATAGACTTTTTTCTAGCTACACAACTTCGTGTTTTGCACTCCACTACGCAAACATTCTCCTTATCCACCTAATCAAAGAATAATATAATAAATTACTTTCGTTTTGGGAATTTCGTTCAATTGTATCCAATAACGTGGACTGTATCAAGAAAATCAGACGCCCGCCAAAAGATTAACCTGAGGAAGAGGCACTTTTCCATCTCTAAGCACCTCAGCAGACAAGGTTTGCATAAAAAGTATCGGTAACTATTTTGTCCTGACGTGTGCGTGATGTGCTGAATTCAGACAATAGTGTGCCCATGATTGCAGATCATATTGGCGTTGATAAGATAACAGTAATTATTAGTAAACAATATCATAGAAATTTTTGCGATGCGAAGGATCTATGCTTAAACTCATGCCGAGGTCTTGATGGACGACCAAAAGCAGAGTCGAGTGTCAAGAGTGCCCACAATTCAAATTCTACATCTGAATCGATACCAACAGAAAGAAATCACCCCACATCACCTCTCATCCTTTCCCTCGGGTCGAGCAAAACACATACAATAGCTGACAATGATCAACCTTGGATTTGTCCATTTTATTTGTCGATTTGTCTTAACGCAATACCCAAGAATTTACTAAAAATTTAGTGATAATAATTTGAACTAACAATATCAACAAATGATTATCCCACCTCTAACGGTTATCACCTCGCCCCAACCACCACTCGCTAATAGCTCCTCCACCCCTCTCCACCTTGACTATAGTGATACGACAATTGTAGTACCCTTATGTCTGAAAATGACAGTGTTACATTAAAACCCGGCTGTTAAATGAAAGGACTTTAGTGGAAATAGATAGAAAATTATTTTTATCCGATTAGTTCCTACTTATTATGGGTATAAAAACCTTACCCGAGTCCATGCCGAACTTTATTAATTTCACGTTTCCAATTCCGGAGTAGCAGTAGTTATTAAGAGGAGGTGACCGACAGCTGAGGTCAATTGAGCCAGGTAGGTAATATGGTAGGGTTAGGATGTTATAAGCATGGAGGAGGAAGGGTTGACAGAAAAACTCAGCGTTGGCATTATGCTACTCCTATCGAAAGGTACCAAATGGTCAACTTTAACGTGCCATCCGGCGAACAGCGTGGTCCACTTGAAGTACTCTCCATAAATCACCCAAAGTAAGAATCGGCCAACACCAAAAAAGCCATCTAATATGCAAATCAGAATGTCCAAATTGAACTGAGTAGTCCAAACAATAGTAACCACTAACACGAGAATTACTTCCGAGACTTCCAGAAGGTCCTTAAGTTACTTCAATGAGAAGAAAAGGATCATAACCAGAGATCTCCTTAGAGGGGGCAAAGCTTTCTAATTTCAAACAAGACGCGGGAAAATGCATATTAAATGAACCCATCTCGTCCATTTCTGACATGGTACGGGAAAGAGCGAAATCGGCACACATCGCCTCACCGAAACGACAGTCGTACTTGCCATTATTCGCCCATTCACCCAGGGTTTGACAACATGAATAAGCCGAATGTCGAAAAAAATGACATCTGAGATGAAAAATCGTGAGTAAATGAAAACTTTCTAATTCAAATCTCTTCGTAGAATCCCTTGAAACATCCATCTTTTATTCCAGACGACCATACTAGTATATCTTGCGTTTTATTACGCAAGTTGAGCATTCACTTGTTTTGAACTACCTTCACAGACACCTTCCATGGAACTACCGCTCGCAGGTGGGTAGCTATCGAAACAATCGGCTATAAGATTATTATTATCAAAAGAAAAGCTTTCTTTTGTGGACAAGACTTTTCAGCGTAAGGATGGGGTACATTGTGGGTAATTAAACGACTGATACTCATCGATATCGACCATTAAACATATCGACTATGTTACACTTGTCTGCAGATTTGGAATACAATAAACAAAGTCGTATGCTGACAACATTGTGCATATCTTCATATCGATTTTTCCGTAATATGAACAACATCGATAATATTTCGCAATCGTGATATAGAGTATAATCATCAATAATCTTTTCAACGAAGAGTTTTCTTACACATTTTCCACATCAGAAAGTAATTTATCGAAATATCGCTGGAACATTGTTATATTGCAAAACCTTCCACAGTTTTCCTGTTATAAGGAACGCACTCATTTACAGTACGCCCAAAATATAATGACGTTTCCCCATACAAGGCTTATGCTTAAGGTCACAGATACCACCACGTACCAACATTTCATTAAGTAGGCCACGTTTCAAAAGCAGTCTATCATTTGCCTTCTGCTCAATCCGCCATGTTTGCCCGCTTTGGGGCCCCGATAAGCCTTAACTCGTCACACCTTCCTATCAAATATTCGACTTAATGCTGGGAGGAGCTTACCACCTGGATGTGAAAAGGTGATCTAATTCGGTTGAGTTGCCACATACTATATTTTATTTCATTTGGTCTTAAGCTCTCACAGCTGTTTTGAGTTACGAGACCTTGAGCTGAGAAGCCATGCAACTTACGGAAAACAATTTATGACGTAGGCTAATCGCGCTGTGGGAGTAAGACATTCTAAAATTGGACTTAACGCTGTGATTGAACTGAATATGACGTGATCCCTTACCGTATTTCTTTTCGACTGTTTTTTTTTTGTTCCTAAGCGTTGTCTGTTTGTCATCGCTATCACCATCAATATAGGTCATACACACCTGGAAATGAATGAATGGAGTATTGATCGGCGATGGGATGTTGAAGACTGTAATAGAGGGGATAATGTTAGGCAATCGAGGGAAGGGCAGGAATAGGATAGGGATGTTTTGCCGGGATGAAGGGAGGAAGGAGGTACACAGAGATGAAGAGGGACCTGATGTAGAGTAGGTTGCTGGATTGGGTTTTGTTGGGAGTCACAAAATATTTATTTAACAGCTGTGTCCGTCCAAAAACCTACCTTAACCGGTAGATTACCTTATAATAATATTAGGATAGGTTTAGCATATCTATACTCCACATTATGTTACCTGACAATCACTTCATTCATTATCTGCTTCTCATACAAGTTCTAAGATACGATATATTTTGAGACCGGAAGTATGTAGGTTCGATTTAAAATATGCGGGCACTCCTTATACAACTAACATATATAACACACAGATCACTGCACGTTACAACCCACACAATTCCTATATCTGCAGTAGGAATGAGAAGAATTTTTCACCCTCATATTTTAGGTCGAACCTACATACCTCCTGTCTCGAGAAAAATATAACGTGTCTTAGAACTTGTCTGGGAAGCTACTAATAAATGAAGTGATTGCCAGGTAACACAATGAAGAATATAGATATGCTAAGCCTATCTAGGTTTGTCGTATATGACCAATATTTTCGTTTCAAGTACAAAAACAGAAGCGTGTAATCGTCCCTTTTCTCCACCTGTCGTTTTAACACGCATCGAAACTCATCGCCTATTGTAATAGATGCGTATAAAATGGCGTCCGCTCGGGTGACGGTTCAAAGAAGGCCAAATCTAAACCTGATTAAAAAAAAACACAAAAAGTCTGGACCCACGAATCAGTCGCATTTTCCTGTGGGTAAATGGGTGCCCTCCCATAAAGAAGCTTCCTCGGAGGCCATAAATTCATGACGTCCAAGTAATATTAAAAACTTCCGTTGCTCCGCCGAAAAACATGTTTACGGAACACTTATTTTTAGAAATTAGAGGAATGTCAACCTCTAGTGTAAGTATTTTACTAGTGAAAAAATAAGGAAATGTAAGGATTCGAACGTACCACAGTCTTCATCTTTGGCAAATCTTTGCAACCTTTCCTCTTTGTTACCTGTTAAGTAAGGTTTACCCATAAACCAATCTTGCCTACGGATATGTACGGCAATGCCGTAAATCATCCCCTCTGTTGCTTATTCTGTCTCTCATTTTATGCTTTTTTGCTGCCTTACGTGCCTACTTAATCGACCAACGCAAGAATTAACCAAGTTCCCGCCGAAATATTGACACTCAAAGCTATCACCAAGACGAATATAAAATACATTAGATTTATACATTTACAACATCCTCCGCCAACAAAACCGGGGAAGATTCTGAAATATGTCAACATTTTTTTCCCGTTGAAAAATTATGAAGACGAAATTTTTCGCTTGTATTCCTATGGAGTTCCATGTGTCAACAGTATGCCTCATTATTTCTCATTTACAGAAGTACGAGGGTTGTCCCAGAAATACCCGACCAAACAAAGAAAACACGAAAATTTTGGAAAAAAATGTATTTAATTTTCAACATAATCCCCTTTCAGCAATATACACTTTTCCCATGGATGCTCAATAAGTTGGATACCCCTTTTATTATAAGAACTGCCTTGCTCCTAAAAAGAACCATTAACTGCCAGTCATCACCTCTCCCCGGTTGGAAAATCTTTGACCACCGAGCAATTTTTTCAAGTTTTCGAACAGAAAATAATCCGAGGAGGCCTTTCAAATAAAAGTATTGCATCACATAGCGATGACCAATTTTCCCCATTTTCACAAATTCACTGAAAACGTTCACTGTTGATGACTGCCAAACAAATACTAAACAACGTAACGTCTTCAAACTTGAAAAATATTCTTTATAGATTGCATAATATCTAATATAATGATATTTTTCAAACAACTACCGCCATCTCTACGTTAGGCCGGGTACTTCTGGGACAATCCTCGTAATGAGTAAGAATCAGCATCAGTGATACAGGGTTTGTCCGGAAATTAAGTGTAATAAGCTCATTGTCTTTTTTGACAAAAGGGGAGTCGTCCACTACGAATTTGTACCTGAACGACAAACTGTAAATGCTGCATTTTACGTCCAAGTGCTCGACAGGCTTCGAAAACGAGTCGCCCGCGTCCGGCCAGCGATCAAAAACATCTGGCGGCTGCATAACGGCAATGCGCCGTCTCACACCGCGCTTGTCGTGTCGGACTTCTTGGCCAAGCACGGCGTGGCAACGCTGCCGCACCCGCCCTACAGCCCGGACTTGGCACCACCGGACTTCTTTCTGTTCCCGAAGATAAAGAGGAGTTTGAAAGGAACGCGATACGGGACTTTGGACGCCGTCAAAGAGGCCGTGACGACGTGTCTTCGAGAGGTTCCCGATGATGCCTTCGCGGGAGCGTTCCAGGAATGGGAACGCCGCTGGAACAAGTGTATCGACTCACAAGGGTCCTATTTTGAGGAATATTAGCTTAAGATATGTAAAAGTGTAATAATTTTTTTTCCTAAGCTCAGTACATTTATTTTCCGGACGAACCCTGTAAGCTGTCTAGCAACTTATGGAAGGTTTTTTTGATGGACCTTGAACTACACACTACACTTAAGCCCTTGACTAACTTGACACAAAATATCCTCAGACCCCACACCTCACGTGATACAGTAAGACATTCTTTAGCTCTGTTTATCTCCCTTGGTTCCATCCAAAATGTCTATTCTTATTCTCCCTACACCTCGCCAGACTCCCCTCTGTATCACATTCTCCCGCATCCCACTCACTCCGTTAGTATCCCCCGAATACACCTTCCTTCTTTCCTCCCTCCTTAGGATTTCTCCTCGAATTTCTTTCTACCTTTCCCCTACTACGCCCAGAGACCCTCCATTCATTTTTCTTCTCGCCCATTCTATTTTTTCCAGTCTCCTCGAAACCCGCTTCCTAACAAGCTTCATATTTCAACTCAGCCTCTCACCTCAACAGCCGGAAACATACAACTTCGCGCTTCACATTGAAGTTTTCATCGGTCTCATTTTTTTCTACGGCATTGAGACAAAGGAGATTCGAATTTCAGCTAGGGCGCCTTAACGACGCATCGCGCCATCACGGCTCGTGGAAAGCCCTCAACAGCCAAGCGGAGAAAGAAAGTAAGGAAACACAAGCGAATGAGGCAAAGCTGCACTATCACGAACATCCAGTGACGCAACGGCCTGCTGTCGTGGGCGTGGTGATCAGAAAATGACGGGGAACGATTCGAGGGTGGGGGATGGTGTGCAACACTGCTTGGTCGCCGAGATTCGTGCTGCTTTCGCCCCATTTTACGGAATTCTTGCGAGGAGGCCCCAATTCGAGTGTGTTATTATTATTGGGTTATCTACGCCACGATCATCACCGAATCGCTTTAGTCCTCCTCCCCAACTCGCTCCCTCCCTCATTCTCCTACGCCATCTCTCCTCACACTTCGAACTATCCCAGTTGATCGCATCAAAACGGTTTCGCAAAAAATCGAATTCCTTGCATCCCGAACTATATCAAATCCTGCAGGGTTGTCAATATGGTGCGTGGCAGGTGGTGTGTTTCCACATCGGATATGTAAGAAAAGATGCGTTGGAAGCCTAATGGGCAGATCGCTAGGTTACTGACTAGAGGACCCGGGTTCGATTCGGGGAGCCATCTCTGTGCGCCCTCAGCTCTCAAGCTGTGATATTTTCTTGGGTATCAGGTTTTTCAGGGAAACCACAGGCGGCGCGCGGAAAGGAATATACCCCGCTAATTACCCTACCAATGTGGGAATTTCACACGGCTTAGTACTGAGTGAGTATCCCTATCATTACCTATTAACCGTACCTTTTGTTTCATTATTGTATTACGCATGCATTGTTATCGTTATTGTTGTATTTCCATCATTGTTATTTTCCTATTATTCTATTATTGTTTTTATGTTGTTGCTGTTATTGTTATTGTCAGCAATAGTCAACAAATTTTCGGTATATTTTAAAATGATCAATTGTGTCCAACACTGAAACTGTTTTAAATCACTTCAGTTACTAGAAAAACTAACAAGGCTTGATGAAAAAAAGGAACAAATCTTTGGCTGTACATTCTATCTCTTTTGTACAGCAGGCAAAATCTTTTCTAATAATACGTATGCATATATATTTATTTACCTGCATACCGTCATGAGTGAGTGTAGTAGGGGGTGTTACGTCACTGGCCATTCGTCCTATAGCTGATTGATAGCGCAATAGAAGTTCATTTTGTGTTAAGCAATGATTCAAATAAATCTGTTTTCAAATTGAAATTTAAGATTCCACAATAAATGGACATTTGCCACAATTATCTTCAGAGACAATACGAAGTTATCTGTGACCACAGACTTTTCATGCATTGCACGTGACCCTTTGACAGATAGTTGAGATTAAATTAGACACGGATTTAAATCCTCACGCTCCAAAAAATACTTCCAAATTCACCAACTCCCTTTCACTGGATCTTTCGTTAACTGCCATAGACTTTTGGATGGTTTCAAAAGTGAAGAGCAGAGGATTGTCGAAAATAATGGTAGCATTTACATAAGATCTTGACGTACTGCATTCTAAAACTTTTGATTGAAAACAAAATTAATTTTAAATTAAAAATATGGCGTTCGAATATAATATAACATTTAAAAAATGAAAGTTTGCTTTTTTTTTCAAGAAATATTTTACCATAAATGACCAATTCAAATGTTCTTTCTTAATCACTTTCAATTTATAATGTGACCGAGTTTTCATGGCCATTTAATGAGGCCACGTTTTTGATATCTTCTGTAGTTATTTTTTCCGACAGCAGTATCAACGAAAATGTCTTGATGATTGACAGTATACGTGTGAGGTAGGTGAATAAGAAAATGACATGGCAGAGAAGCAACAATTTCAAGTATAGTGAGTAATGTAAGCAAATGAAAGTTTTACCCTGGCTAAGGATTACAAAAAAAATTGAACCAGGATAAAATATATACCCTTCAAGTAACTGACATGGAAATTACCATTTGAGCGTTCGTTAAAAGAAGACGCGCAATGATGAAATGAATTCAAGGGAAAAGGGTGGCTTAATAATCAGAAATGTTTAAGGATGTTGGATTTGGAAGCAAGACGCTTAAAATTCCTAATTGTCCTAGAAAAAGGGAAAGAAAGAAACTGACAAAGTCACTCGTGAAAGATATCCATATAGAATCCATACTCGCGAAAGATATACGAAATAGCCCAGTTTTTTTACCGTGATTTCTTGCATGCACAATAAGGAAAGTATCATCATATTAAATCAAATGTTTCAATCATTCAATCATTATTAATTTGGATAATTAATTTTTAATATATTTTCTTCCCATGCCATATTTCGGCTCAACAATTCCATTTCTTTGTTTCCTCGATGGGGGTGCAATTAGATTATATTCGCTATTACTGAAACATAATAACGATTTGGTAACCGTTTGCCTCGGTTGTATCCATGACAACAATAACAAATGTCACAGCGTTACCTGTGAACGAGAATGCGCGTTCTGGCAGCGGCGTTTTCTATACAAAAATAATACCTCGCTCGCCTACACGCCGACAATTCCCTGGGTACCGTTGGCTGAGAGCCCATGAGATATGTAGTGAGATAACTTCCGTGAAGCAACAGTGAGAGAATGCAATTGATGTTAAATTCATGTAACCATGAGGAAAATTCCCTTAAACTACGTACCATACTACCTAACTAATTCCCTCCCTCTACTTAATCTTCCGCAGCATTCTCCCCTCAATAAGCCACAGTCTCAAGCATCCCACTGTACTGTATATCTCAGTATTTACAGCATCCACTTGCTCTTCCTTCTTCGAATTCCTCCCAACAGTCATCTCTCTTTCCCTATAACATCCCTAAAGCTTTCATGGTTTGCTCTCCTTCTCGCCAATTTTATTTTATATATTCTTTCTTACAACTCAAAGGTTAAGGCGACTGCATAATTTTTTTTCATATACGATCATATCAAATTTTAGAAGAGTAACCAACAAACGATAGCGCTCGAGCGGCGTGCGCTGGGAATAAAAAAGAAAACAGTACCCAAACGGGAGAGAGATTGCGTATCCCGTGCCTCGATTGTTATGCAACCGCGCGCGGTCAGAAACACAAGAGAACCCGGTTTTGTTTCCGTTCTGCCCCGAGGGCAGGAGGAGGTGGGCGGGGGCGAGGGGACGACCCTTAGGGCACAGAGAGCGGAAAATTATAATCCTCCCGGAAGGTGAGGCAGGAGTTGGAAGGGAAGGAAAAGCGAAGGAGGAGAAATGAGGAGAAAGAGACAAGAGTAGAACAATGGAGGGGGGGGTGACGGAAGGGTGAAGGGTGATGGAAGGTAGAGAGAGAGAGAAATGGAGGGCCAACGAAGAAGGCACGCGCATTCTCTGTTCCCTAGGAACATCAAACTATTCAAGAAACCACGACCTTCGTAAGCGAAAGGTTTTAGTCACGAGGTAGGGAGAAATTTGCTCCGATGAATCAAACTCGACTTTATTAGGGTAAAAATGACACGCTATTGTTTCTTGGTGACCTTGTTCCCGAGAACGACCTGTTAGAAAATGGACAAGTCAAAGAACGACGGATGGTGAGCGACCCCTGAGACCATTAAGAGTCACCCAATTTTTCCAAATTTTTTCAGGTGTAATCAAAAGCAGATATAAAAAAAGGGGAGGAGGAGTGCGGCGATGCAATGGGCGTGGCCTAATTCACACCGCAATTAGGTGATCGCCATCTAATAGGATAAAAAATCTCCAGTGATAGTTAAAACTTCCGTCGATAATCTGTAAAGAGTAATACAATAAAAATTCCACAGAATCCTATTTTGTTTCGAAACATACAAAACTTCTTTGTGGAAAAACAAATTTTAAAAAGAAATCATTAATCGGGGTTGCAAGAAGCCTCAAAGCTACCCACAGTTCACTAGCAAACATGACTTTAGCATGAAAAAAACACATCATACGAATCGTAAGTAATTTTCTCTTGGTATTGAAACGCACGGAATAAGAAACTACAACGATTTTTAAAATTCTGATTGGATTGAAACAAATTCTTTCTTAACGAAACGTCCAATGATCCGTTATATATATATACATACAAACATATATATATATATATATATTCCCGGGCAAGGCACTTTGGGCACCTGCAGCTCCACCCAAGCTAGTTGATTTTTCGGGTACCAGATCTTCCTGGGAAACCATAACCGGCACAGGGAAAGGAACTGGCCCCCCTATCCTGATGTGTGAATATTCACACGCCGTCGGGCTTGGTACATGGGTGAGCTCTACCATCACCTACTAAATCGACCTTCGGGTTGATTACTGTGTTTATGGTTTATATATATATATATATATATATATATATATATATATATATATATATATTTATATTTATGAAGTCACTTTCTTGAAAAACACACGAACGTGCACAATAATGTAAATTCACTAAATAGTCAACACAAACACAGACACTAAAACATATAAAAGAGGGACTCACTGGTTCTCGAATTTTCGGTGGCGCAACCACCTTTCTCAAGAGGAATTAGGAACAGAACTCTTTTATATGTTTTAGTTTCTGTGTTTGTGTTGGCTATTTGGAGAATTTACATTATATATATATATATATATATATATATATATATATATATATATATATATATATATATATATATATATATATATATATATATATATATATATATAACTTTTGGACGGCACAATATAACACAGAATAAAACAGATAACACGTAAAAGGGCACTCAAACTGTAGATGATTTGAGTGTCCTTTTACGTGTTATCTGTTTTATTTTGTGTTCTATTGTGCCGTCCAAAAGTTATATATATATATATATATATATATTTCTATGTATATATATAACCATAAACACAGTAATCAACCCGAAAGTCGGTTTAGTAGGTGATGGTAGAGGTCACCCATGTACCAAGCCCGACGGCGTGTGAATATTCACACATCAGGATAGGGGGGCCAGTTCCTTTCCCTGTGCCGGTTATGGTTTCCCAGGAAGATCTGGTACCCGAAAAATCAACTAGCTTGGGTGGCGCTGCAGGTGCCCAAAGTGCCTTTCCCGGGAATCGAACCCGGGACATATATATAATATATATATTAACGTAGCCATTCTTTTAAAGGCATTGCATATCACCATTCGAAGAGATTTTCCAATTCCAAGTGATACATGGAGGATCAGAAGCAGGGTTATTAAAAACGGTAAAACAAAGTTCCAAAAACCTAACTGTGGATCAGTTCTTAATCAGAAATCTTAATTATATGAGCAACACATTAAATTTGTGCACACGCTCCCTTCCACAGTCCACCGTGACGACCCAGAGGATATGATGTGGCCGTAAAGATCTAAATGAAAATAAATACTGAAAGTCGTTTCCTGTCAACAAAATGTTAACTCAGAATGGTCAAAGGAATAGCCTGACAGAGGGTTAAATTAACAACCGTAATTTCGCAGGTTTGCAACCAAGTCAAGTTTTCCAATTAGCGTTTATTCTGTACAAGTTTTACTATATATAACGATTTTTTTAGAAGGATATATACGTAACATTCATGTAAGAGACCATAAATCGATCAAAACCATCTATCGCAAACCTCCATAGGAACGTTTGCCGTGGGGGTTATAATACCATCCTTTTATTTTCTTAATTATTCACTTCCTCGCGTATTTTTCGAAAACACAACAATTTTCATTCTCACTTGCATTACTATGTTTATCACGCAATAATGGCCGCGCTTGAATAGAGTTGTCAATTTTGGTCAATGATATTAAAAAGTAAGAGTGGCTGCATTTGATTTCATTATTACTGGGAATCGTGTGCGGCGGGAATCTATTTGTCTGTCTCATCATTCCAGTGGTTTAATCTACCAATAAAGCTTGGCACCATGAAAACTCCCTCGTCGCCGCCAGGAGGCTTAGGTGCCCTTATGTCATTGTTGAAGTCCTGCCAGCGATTTTCAAGAAGCCAAAGAGTCTCCGAAAACCTAATACCACGAACATGTCAGTCTCACGCTTACTTTCCTCTCGAAGCATTGCCGTTGTCTGTCTAACTTGTTTTATCCAGGTCATGGAATGTAATAATGTCGTTCAATAAATATTCCCTCGGTTGAAGCTAGCAAAGTATAGTGATAAAGAAACCTCGTTGACATCACCAAACTTAATTTGTGTGCGACCGGTTCAGTCAAATATGTGATACGTATCTTCAGGTAACTTGGTTCCAGCGATTTCACACGGCAAAACCCGACACTACCGATTAGTAAGTTAGGGTTACCGCACCTCCCTAATTGTACTTGAATTTCTTGCTATCTTCCTGCTTTCGGGTGCTCATATCTAAATTCGCACAGCATAACCGTGACTCTTACTAATGTCTAGGGTTAGAGGAAACGGAAAAAAATATCGCTGGCAGGTGACTATGAAATAAGGAGGCGCAATAGTTTTACAATTCCATCGAATCCGTTCGCCCATCCTGTTAGCTAACGAACGCGCTGTTCGGTCGGCCACCGCCCCGCGAGCGAACACGCGGCAGTCCGACGCGGCGTGACCGCTTTCCAAATCGGGTCCGCTCGGGCGGAATGGGGCCACAGGGCCCTCCCCACCTCCTCCTCACTCAAAAAAACTGCCATATCGAGGACCTTCTACTACACACCCTGCCTCCGGGGGGTATAACGGTGAGAGCGCGGGAGAGAGATTTGGGGAGAGGGGGAGGATGGAGGATTTTTAGCGAAAGGGATCTGGTTGAATTGGAGAGTGGTGAAAGGGGGTTAGGGGATGGAGGAAATGGAAATTGAGAGGGGAAGGAGCGTTTTGAGTCTGCAAGTTTAATTGCTCTTTAAGTGTAACATATTTCGCTGAATCATGTTTCAATCATTAGT